>JAXDDW010000044.1:67500-287500 GCA_034670385.1 Hoplostethus mediterraneus | reverse complement strand
TGTGTGTTTTGGTTGTGCGTTCCAGTCACATAAATATCTCATAGAGAGCGTTGGCTGCGCGTAGGGACACTTAGGCCCATTAGACTTGCAAAGAAATTGAATCTTTACAGCGCTGGGGCCATATAATTACTGTTAATTTAACGCTCAGATTCTCCATCATTAACTCTCACTCTTGAATACAGAACCAGGGACAGGGAAACAGACAGTACGTGTGTAACTGCTGCCTGTGTTGACAGCATACGCCAGTCCTTTGACTGAATTAACAGCGACCTCTTCGTCTTGTAAGAACAGGACTCGCATCGTTTATGCGTTATTAAGTCCTGTAATTGGGCAGCCAGTAGTTTGCATATTAGTCTATTAGGGTAATATGTTTTGCCTCCCTCAACACACGACTTGCCAGAGCCCCTGGCGACACATTTGGTAATTCTCAGAATTACACCCTAATCATAAGTCAGTGTTCTTTCGATCCCTGTGATTCAGTGTGGGTCAAATTATGACCACAGATCCCTCGTTTGATTAGATTCAAACTATCTATTGATTAACCTATCACTTCTAGAATTTGATCATATTATGGCATCTTTTGGCAACTAGTTCTGTTTTTGGTTGTCTGTGTTTTTGGCCGTTCATGGTGTTGCACAACATGTATGTTTGATATGATATTTTTGTCAAGGTTTCATTAACCTTTTGATTGTTGTTCTACAGCCAATGCCCCACCATGAGCCACTAAAATTACATCTCCTGTCTACTACTGGTTTTAGAGAGGTCAGAGTTTCAGAGTAGTCTCAGCAAAATTAATTTCTATTCACTATGAGAGAATACAGAATAGCTATTCTGATCCGAGTTTTCACTAACTCTCTCCACTGTTACTTCCCACCTCAATACAGACAGACAGCAGAAATATGCTCAAATGAGGGTCCCTGGTACAAAGCCTTTATTAAATAAGGGTCTGTGGTCTATCTATAAAAATGTGGGACTATAACATTTTTGCATGCATTGAAAGCTTCATTCCATTTCATCTTTATCAAAATATTGA
Source organism: Hoplostethus mediterraneus (assembly GCA_034670385.1). Classification (NCBI taxonomy): domain Eukaryota; kingdom Metazoa; phylum Chordata; class Actinopteri; order Trachichthyiformes; family Trachichthyidae; genus Hoplostethus; species Hoplostethus mediterraneus. Next base: position 286,467 of record JAXDDW010000044.1, on the reverse strand, counting down.
ACTGCAAGGCTACTATACTGGTAGTCTTTGGGGGGAATAACCTCACGTGCCGGTGTGGGTGCATCCATCTCAAAGTTTACCCAACAAGCAGGTGGACGGGGGCACCGTGGGCGCAGAGCAGGCTGGAGAAGCCATTCTTTCATCCTCCTCTCCTTGGCCCCGAGCTGCCCTCTCCGCTCGCCTCCCTTTATTTGTCCCGTCGGCCGAGCGCGCGGCCCCAATGAGCCCTTTGGAACGGAACGAAAAGAAGGAGCGAATGCAGCTGTGACGTGGGCGTTGTTGTTCCATTCACTGCGCTCGCCATGGCAACGGGGCAGAGGCCCTGGAAACACGCAGCCCCTCTCTCTGGACAGCGTCCTGAGGGCAGAGAGGCAGCTGGAAGTTTCTTGTCACAGCTATTGCTCACAGTTTAAGGACACAAAATACTCCAAACATCCCACTGAAATGTATGACTTGCAAGATGGGCTAAATTGATATTCTGCGATTTTTGGTAACTTCATCAGGACTCTGAAATTGTCCTCAGCGATTGAAGATGGTCCCCATAACAAATAGTGTGCAAAATGTATCCCATGCAGGTCTAATTTTACGCGCCGTTTTGACGCATGATTAGGTATAGGCTATGCAAACAGGTTACATCTGACCTAATGACCCAGATGAAGGTCAAAACATTGTAACATAGCGACATCCCCTGTCTCTACCAGCTACGCCTAAGTGTCTAGTCGATTCTGTGTTTACCATCCAGGCAGCCCAATTTCTCTCTCCACTTTGTAGTTTAGCATGCTGCAGGACCGCCAGTATTGTTGGGCAGAGTGATTGGGATTTCTGTACAATCTCCCGTGACCAATGAGCGGGGTGCTGTCAGGGGTAACCACATCTGTCAACCGTTCTTGGCCAATAAAGAGCGGAGCGAGGCGGACCTCAGGTGCGCGCCTCTGCGTCCCCTTGGCACAGCGCCCGGGAGATGCTGGAGAGAGACGCCTAGCTGCCCCGTGGCGCAAAAGAGTTACTGTCAAAGGCAGCCCCCTTTTTAACTCCAGCTATCACTCTGGCTCCGAGAGTTATGGCGACCGCAACGTCCAACCACTATAGCGTCCTCACCACCCCCAGCAGCGCGCCGCCGCCGCACTCGGAGTCCGGGAGCATGCAGCAGGCGGCCGCGTACAGGGACGCGCACACCCTGCTCCAGAACGACTATAGCACGTTACCGGGCGGTGGACATCCTCTCAGCCACGCGCACCAGTGGATAACGGCGCTGTCGCACGGTGACAGCGGGGCGCCCTGGCCACCTAGTCCCCTCGGAGAACAGGACGTGAAGCCCGTACTGCACGACAGTGACCGAGAAGAGCTGCAGAACTCCGCCAGTCTGCAGCAGCAGCAACAGCGACACCCTCACCTAGCGCACCAGGCGCATCACGACGCCAGAGCATGGCGAACCAGCACAGCCACCACGCACATCCCCGGTATGGCGACATCTGAGGGCCAGAGCCTGGTGTATTCCCAGTCCGGCTTCGGTCTGATGCCGGGGGGAGAGCAAGGGGGCATGCACCACCACCCCCTGCGGGATGACGACCACCACAGCCACAGCCCGCACCTCAGTGAACATGGAGGCGGCCCAGGGGCCCACCAGCAGTCCCTCTCGCACCATCACCAGCACGGGGGCCACCAGGCGGACCAGTCGGACGAGGACACACCGACCTCCGACGACCTGGAGCAGTTTGCCAAGCAGTTCAAGCAGCGGCGCATCAAGCTGGGCTTTACCCAGGCTGATGTGGGGCTGGCTCTCGGGACGCTGTATGGAAACGTCTTTTCCCAGACCACAATCTGCAGGTTCGAAGCGCTTCAACTCAGCTTCAAAAACATGTGTAAACTCAAGCCCTTGTTGAACAAGTGGCTGGAGGAGGCGGATTCCACCTCAGGGAGCCCCACTAGCCTGGATAAAATCGCAGCACAGGGAAGGAAAAGGAAAAAGAGGACCTCCATCGAGGTAGGCGTCAAGGGGGCTCTGGAGAGCCATTTTCTCAAATGTCCAAAACCAGGAGCAGCAGAGATCACCTCCATAGCGGACAGCCTGCAGCTGGAGAAGGAGGTGGTGAGGGTTTGGTTCTGTAACAGGCGGCAGAAGGAGAAGAGGATGACACCCGTTGGGGGACAGATACCTGGAGGAGGAGAGGACATGTACGGGGACACCCCTCCTCACCACGGAGGACAGACTCCCGTGCAGTGACCCCAGCACCATTATTCTTAACAACAGAGGGACCCCTGAAGGAGGTAGAATGTCCCGTTATTTGTTTGTTTCTCTTTGCTGGGCCGCTTGGAATTGGACCTCAGCCAGTGCTAATGTTGGACCCATGGACACATGCAGTGGGAATACAGTGGAACTCAAGCACTAAAATCACGCATAGCAGAGAGCTGTATGGGGAGGTTTCATGCCGTGGAATTGCCAAGCATAATGGGATATGGCTGGTGTGTGCTAACCAGAAAAGGCTCATCAAGCAACATTGATATGAAATGCTTTTCTATTCTATCAAGGCGCCAATGTGTCATTATATAATGTGTCATTAAAGAAAGGCAAGGTGAGATATGGACACAAGGTGTCCGTTGGGGGAAAAAAAGAAATCAGGCTCCGGGCATGATAAGTCGCAGTCGTCAGTGTGGGTAAATAAACGCCATCTTTCCATCATAACAAAAGCAACAGGGGTTCCTCGCGGCTTGTGGCGAGAAATAGCCGACACCTGCTGTACCATTTTAAGATTTAAAGCCAATACCAGCCAGCTGCATATTATTATTATTATTATTATTATTATTATTATTATTATTATTATTATTATTATTATTATTATTATTGCGAGTATTACCATCAAGCCTATTTGATTTAATATTTTAAAAAATATCTAAAATTGTATTGACTGTCTCCCGTAGACTTGTTATTGCTATATCAATTGCATCTATAATTTATTTCAAATTCAGTTTTACCGAGCTTTAATGTGCAGCTTTTGCTGAATTGAATTCAGAATTGTCAGAATTCGTATTGGACATCCCTTTCCTGAAACATGAAAAAACAATAACAACAACAATAATAACGACAACAACAATAATAATAACAACAATAATAATAATAATAATAATTGTGGTATAGTATATGAGGAAAAATAGTTTACCAGAATACTGAGTATTGGTTTACTTTAATGCTTTTCTTTATGTGCAGACAGTTCTGTGCGCTTGTTTACACTATATGTTTTGGTCTTTGTTATTTCTGTACTTTTCCAAATACTGTGATGAGAAAGACCGAGACTGTACGGCTGGATCATTCAAGCAAGCCTGCCCATTTTGCCTTCCTTTCGTAAGAAAAAATAACTGAATATCTTGGTACCAGCTCTGGCCTCAGTGGCTATACTGTATGAGTCATTAAGTCACTGAGAAGAACTATTTGTGGGATGTATCTCCATTCGTTTTCGTATGGCTTTGTTTGTTTGTTTGTATGTTTGTTTGTTCAGTTTTCTCTGTCAGTCTGTGCCAAAGCACAAACACAGACACGTGTTTTTGTGCCACTTAAATCCTGTGATAAATAACCTGATCTGATACTGTAAGGTTATAGGGGCAAATTCATTCATAGTTGGGGATTAAGTTCTTCGGCTAAATTCAAAAGAAAATGCAGAAATTTGGAAACTCAAATCCAACTGAATCATTTAGATGATTACGAAATGTATTGACGAATGTCTGGAGGGAAAAAAATAACATTTTTGAATGAGGGATATCAGACAATTTTCAGGAGAATTTCTGAAAACTTTCTGAAAGTATTAGGCCTATTTATCATTGTCAAAATGCAGCGGAAGGGCCTACAGTCAAGGCTCACTATCAATTACATATCTAAAGCTTATTGTATCATTTAGGCAAGGTATGTGTATTATTTTCTAATAACCATCGACAAAAACAGGACCATTTCCCTTATTTATACATTTGATGATTTATTGAATTTGAATAGGCTAGGCCTATTATTACTGGCCTATTCTGACTGCAAGTAAGACTCTTAAAATTCTTCAGCTGAATTTGAGTTTTCGAGGGGAAAAAAACAAAAAACAAAACAGCATTGACCTGAAATCTGTGACTCCGATCAAATGAAGGGGAAAAGAATCAACGATTGCACAATTTCTATATGCTTTTTGTCATTAAAACGTATTTGTTTTCTATAACACTTTTGCAGTCTTCGCACGTTTTTTGAGCTTGAGGAAAGAGTCGTGACTGTGGCAACAAGCTTATGCCTTGCATTATAATTATGGATTTTATCAATCTGTCTCGGCTGCTCAAAATGTCCTTCAGCTGTTTCCGATAAGTGTTTATTACCGCTGATTTGCACCGATATTGTCTAGGAGAGATATCCTTGAAGATACACAGAAAGCTTGCCAATGGCCTTATATTACAGGCTACTCCAAGAGAAACACTCTTTATGCCTATAGGCCTGCCTTTGACACAAGCGAATATATCATAGCCTTTAGTTCATATCTTTTAAGGAGCCTAAAATTGGAAAACTATAAATGATCCAATAGACATTAATTCAGAGTTTACACGCCCTAGAAGTAATATCAAAACAATCTGTGCATGTATGTTAGCACACGGGGTAACGACAATGTGATAGTTAGTAATTGATAGTTATAGGCCTATCACAAACGGTATATATATATAAAGAAGTTAACTAAATATAGGATATTACGCGTCATTAGGTGTAACACAGCCTGCCGGTTTTTAGCCTGGCTTACATTTTATCTACATGACAAAATAATTTGATGGATATTACAACTTTAATTTCCATTTTTTTAAAAACACAGTTGAAGAACTGTACACAAATATAAAGTGTGTAATATACAAATGAAAATAGTAATAATTATAGGTTTACCAAGGAGCTTGAATTGAACTGAGACGTCTTATCGCGCTCTAATTTTGAGTGACATCTCACCCTGATTTGTCAGTGATTTGGTGTAGTAGATTTTTTGGGGAAACCGTTTGCTGGTGAAACCGGATTGACCTATTCATCAGCACACTTGTGGTTGTTTTCACCCCAGCCCAGAGTAGCCCAATATTTCTTATTTGATGCAAGGGCTGGTAAAGTCAGAAACGGTCTGCTGACGCCATCTAGTGGACATTATTGCAAGATAAAGCATCCCTGGGTTGAGAGGTAGGTATTGCCTGGACACCATAAACACGCAATGAATGTTGATGTAATCCGTATACAATATAAAACAGAAGCACTTTTTATATAATAATCAGCTTGTATTCATTTGCAATAATAGGAAACAATGCTATTTGTAATAATCAGGAAGAGTTAAAGGAAAAATTACTCATCCACATGTAACTTTATATAATGTTAATTCATTTTCACATAGACCAACAGAAAATAATTACAGGTTTTGATTTGGGAAAGCAAAAAATTAAAAGAACATACATTTGTGTGCGCGAGCATGGGTGCGTGCAGGTGCGTGTGTGTGTGTATGTGTGTGTGTGTGTGTGTGTGTGTAAGCCAGGTCTAAACCCAGCTCTCTGGAGGACCCTGCTGCCTGGATTTTGTCCTATCAGCAGGCGACCATCTGCCCTGCTCTCAGCCCTGACGCTGCTACAGGCATCCTCTGCATTATTCATATTGCACACATACACACACACACACACACACACACACACACACACACACACACACACACACACACACACACACACACACACACACACACATAGAGGCACATTCCCTCTTCCCTGCAAACTACGTCCCCCCCCCCACACATCATGCATACAGGCACGTGCCAGCCACACACACACACACACACACACACACACACACACACACACACGCACACACACGCGCACACACACACACACACACACACACACACAGCTGCTGGCTCTGACACTGTATGCCATCTCTGACTCACCAAGGCTGAATAATAGTAGAGATGGTTTATACTCTAGTGTCATTGTCTATTCTGAATTGTCTCCGCTGTCTTGTGTGGAGAGGATCTCACAGGGATTCTTCACAATGGTTGCAGAAATATGATGAGCCAAAGTCATCAAATATTATTCATCTGTTCGCGGCGGTTTGTCTCGTTCCCTTTCATGCCCTTTTTTCACCCAGACCCACTCCCTCTCCACAGCGGTGCCCCCACTACTTGCTTTCTCTCTCTCTCTCTCTCTTTTCCTCTGCCCTCTTTTTCCTCTCTATTTCTCCAGAGCTCCAGCACACACACAAAGAAAAGGGCAGAGAGCTAATCCTTCAGCGTTGTTGGGTGGGCTTAGTATTGTCATATGGTAGCAAAGCACAAAGGGAGAGGGATTATGAGAAAGATATATGCCGGAGTATACCCACCTTCAAGTGTTAATACGGACCAGGTATTTGGAAAGCGACACCGTTCACCGTGTCACGTTTTTCTTCAGGTAAAGATGGAGTGAAAATGAGACCAATACACTGACAGATGTTTTAAAACTAATACATTTACACAATAACTAAAAACAAACCCAGGGTAAAATACCACAGCTATATTTAATGAAATATTATGAGTAATCCATTGTCATACAGCCTCTCATCTCTAGGTATGATACATTCATAGGAAGATTTATTTATCTTACAGAGCTTTGTTGTGTTTTAAGTCATGTACACATATTGATTCATCTTTTTTGGCTCACGTATTTACAGGTTGATGAGATTCCACAAGTATTTTAGCACGTACAACACCAAGTGACAATGCAATATGGCTTCTATAGTCTACACGCGGGAAGTGACACACACACAATAGGGCTGAACCCTGACCCCCCCGACCTTTAGCTGCATTGGAACAGACAGATGAAGTTGCCCATAGACACTGATCTGGAATCACTTTTGCAATTTTCTTACAAGAGGGAGTGGGGACACGGATCCTCCATCCACACCCGAGAGCGAGCTTTAGCTGTCACTTTATGATCAAAAGGCTGAGCCAATCCCATTTCTGTGCCTTTAAGATGTAAGATGCTGTCAGCAACGTTGCCGCTCGGCATGAAGTTATGAAATATAAAATGCATTTAGTTTTGTACCCTCCAGTTGTAGGTGTTTTATGACGGCCAGTGGAATTTGCAGCAGATGAGGGACTCTACAAACAGTTGTAACAGTAATATTTTTTACATTATCTTTAGTATTGTAACATTTACCAAATGGTATCTCAAAAGATGGACCATACATGCACTTCTGACAATGACTGACCATTTGAAAATAAGTGATTTGTTTAGTGTAACAACAGAAGTCAGAGAAACCCATAGCAAACTATATTGCTGCACATGGCAGAACTGCATGTGACACACAGACAGATCAAGTAACCTTTTTTAAACAGAACTGTCGGCCACAAAACAAAACAAGTACAAACATAAGATGGAATAGTGCAAAATAATAATCTCTTCAATTCCACCACATACACCAACAAAAATAGATAAACAACATAAATAGATCAGAAATAAATATTACATATAAAACATAATTCATATGCTGGCACTGGCATAAAGTAAACATTTTTAGGAGTCAGTTTCCATAAGGCTGCATCTGCCTAATGGCTTTGACGAGTGAAGGCAAGAACATGCAGGCGAGGGGTTTTAAGACACAGAACAAAAGAACAGTTTCAGACCAAATGATCGTATTGATATTCAATTTCCACACACACACAAAGGCCTTAATGCCACTGTGTCAACGTACTGTCTTTCACCTCAAAGGTTTTGTTTTGGCTTTGTTTTGTAACCAACTTGTTGATTTTTTTGACACTTGTTAAAAAGAGCAACCAGACTGCATGCCTTGCAGGAGAGTAAACACAAAGAGGTATAAACAGGATCTCCATAATCATTCAAATCTAATTCTTCAGCGAATCCATCAAGCAATCATCATGATCACCATTATGGTCCAACTTAAAACACATGACATCAGTAGGTCTTCAGAATCTCAATGATGTATTTATGACCAAACACCTTTGTCTTTATGACCAAACACCTTTGTCTTTATGACCAAACACCGTTGTCTTTATGACCAAACACCTTTGTCTTTATGACCAAACACCTTGCGTGTCACAAATCATTTATGACCACAAACTCCCATTTTACAAAGGACAATATCACATTGTTGCTTCACATTTCACATTGACCATTTTGAACTATTTTTGCAGCTTTCAGGTTTATGAAGCATCTACCCGATGATGGGTCTCTGAAGATTTAGAAGCTGTTCTGTATTTGAAGTTGGACCATGATTAAAAAGCATTTCCTCATTATAACCACCATATAATCACTATCTTTATCCCATTAAACCAACCAGCATCCTGACCTGTCAGGCAAGTTTCATACTCCCTACCTCTTCTACTACCTAACTGTGCAACTACCACTGGAATACAGTGTCCTCTATATATGTCATGACCATTTGTGTGCATGTGTGTGTGTGTGTATATATAAGGAAGGAAAGGCTCAGCTGTGAATGCTTACCAGTGTGCCATCATGTAAATCAACACAAAGGATGACTCATCCATGCTCAACGCGAACAGAAGCATACACCCCTTGCTTCAGTCCAAACATGCAGCCTCACCACACACACAACATGGCGGTACACGCGTTTGCTGAACGACAAACACACATAAAACCCGCACCTTACCCATCAGACACCACAAACATCAGATGCCACTCAGCCAACCAGAAAACTAGAATGAACAGGGTAGACCTGTTTCCATTTCCTTACAGACAGGAACATCCTGTTATTGCTTCATGTAAGGTTTTCTGAGCAATCCATCATGTTGAATCTGGGGTTGGAGGGTGGGGCATGTCAAAAGCTGATGGGGGTGGGAGGGGGGGGGGGTGGATGTCAAAACTGAACTGCTGGGAGAAAAAGGCCAACATATTTGTCTGTCAAGATCCATTAGCTACATCTTTGTGTGGTTGTTCTGGGCTGAGGCACCAACAAACCAAACTGCATCACAGCATCACACTTGTAGATAACAGATTATCTACAGTCTAAAGGGCGATTTTCATTGGCACGTACCAGCCATGCACTTTATATATATATCTAAATCTATTTCTACATGATTGTTTCACCCGCTCTCAATGATTCAATGAATAACACAGGAGCCATATATGATGACAACAGATATAATGCAGTATAATAAATCATACTGCAGGAGCTGACGATGTACAAACATGTTGAAGTTTTGGAGGGGGAAGAAATTGTCATAATAAGACATAAACTAGTTTCTTCAGATCATCCTGCACTATACCTGTTGACATAACAAATGGGTAGTGGATGAATTTACGAAATCCCAATCACAAAGCCAGAAACAGATGCCATATGGCTCTTTATACTGATCCTGGACCAGCGGAGTGGGTAGTTCACTAACTACTAGACAATTTGGTCATCATGTCCAACACAAACTGGGGGCTTTTACAGGAGAACCACCGACAGTATTTACACTATATGACAGAGGGGATAATGCTATATTTGCGGGCTATCTATACTATTTATACTCATATATAATTAAATACTCTATCTATTAGATCTGGGAATCAAATCGGATATCATATTTACACTCAAGTGTATTCCTGTACAGTTCCCCACATATCAATATCATATCAATACAAGGAGTCCTATGTTGCACAAGCCAAGGGTTCAGTAAGTCAAAACACACACACACACATGGTTGCGGTGGTGCGGATCGCTATGGGGGACACGGGCGTCACACACACGTAGTTGCCATGGTGATGGCAACGGGACACCAAGTAACAGTTTTGACTGCAGATGATGTTGACCTCGTGGAGGAGTTTCTCAGCAATGGCGTCATTTACTCCTGGTTTCTCTATTTCTAGTTGTAATTTTCAATCTGTTTCTCTTTTCCTCCACTTTGAATTATTTGCTGCCCTGTTATTTTTCCTATCCCTTCCCTTTCTGTTTATCGATCAGTCTCTCTTCTTCCGTTGTATTCATTCATTAATTTCCTCCACTACATTGTGCAAGTAAAACCTCTGAGTCCTTCTCCATTGACACAGGCAATAAGACACCAAAATACTCCCTACTAGATGTTTTCTGCTCTGCGAGGTAGGGGCCATGTGTTCAGGTGGGATTCCCACGTATATGTGTGTGTGTGTGTGTGTGTGTGTGTCGCTATGTGATGTGTACTGTACGTGTGTGTGCGAGTGTTCTGTCAACACTTGAGCTGCTCCATTTCAGAGCACTCTGTGTCCATGTCAGAGTCGTAAAGCGAGTGGCCTGTGCGATCGCTGTCCGGCGACTGTGGGTCCACTGGCGCGCGAGTGTGTGGCGTGTGTGTGTGTGTGTGTGTGTGTGTGTGCGCGTGTCGTCCTGGAAAGTGTCCGTGCGGGAGTAGAGGCCCAGGTCGGGGAGTTTAGAGGGCGAGTCGCTGTCCTCTGTGTCGTTGTAGCAGAAGTCGTCCAGGTCGACGAACCACTCGGGCCAGAATCGCCGGCGAATCCGCTCACAGTACATGGCCAGGTTGATCAGCTCGCCTGGAAGGGGGACAGAGTTCAGCCGGTAAGGTACGCAAAGGTCATGCGATCGCAAAGGTCGTGCGATCCTTTTGGCGAATCAGCGGCTGCTAAAATGGTGGTGGCAGGGTGGTGTAGTGGTCAGACAGACTGTCCTCCAACAGCATGACCTGGGGTGAAGCCCTGCGTCAGCAAGCATCTGTCCTTCAGCAAAACACTGAATCTCTACCAGCTGCATAGCTGACCCTGTCCTATGAACTTCCTGGAGGATAGCATTTGACTACAGGGATCAATATCATAAGGAACATAAAGATTATTATTATTATTATCATTATTATTATTATTATTATTATTAGTAGTAGTAGTAGTAGCAGTAGTAGTAGTAGTAGTAGTAGTAGTAATAGTAGTATTGAGCCACATGTCTGCAGGAAGTAGATGATTGCTTCCCCATGCAGTGCACAATTTTCATCAAATGAAGCAAGTTACGTGTATGTTACGGTAAATGTGAGAACTTTGTAAATGTTTCCCAAGGTAGATCTGGTAAATGTGTACATTCCCCGGTTAATGTGGGTGGGAAAATGCTAGTCACAGTAGTGAGGCTCTCTCACAGTCCTTTATTGTCCTACTGACCGCTTTTCTGTAACATGTCGATTGCGCGTTGTACCGCTAGATATCGACCGAAAAGTATTTGTTTGTAGTAGAGCCTTATCAACAGATTATTGGCCTCATGGAGTAACATGAGTACTTAACATTAATGTCGTTGAGATGTAAGCAGGCATGAAATCAGGAAGTGGAAGCAAGTTACATGTACCCTGCCTGTACCTGGATGGACCGTACAGTGTGACCTCACCTTTGATGAGCTTCTCAGGCCGTGTACCTGGTAGCGTCCACATAGCAGGGGCCAGGTGACTGAACACTGCAGCGTCTACCGTGGAAACCTTAGAGCCCATTAGGTATTTCTTATCACCTAAGACAGCACAGAGAAGACAGATATATCAGGATGGGAGGTGAGCTAAAGTACAACCCCTGAATAGGCACCCTCTTCCTTTTATCTCTTTTTTTGTCGTGTGTACTAGACAGTACAGTAATCTAATATATGTCAATAAAAAAATGCAATAATGTTCTTCTGACACACTGAAATAAATTCGACTTATACAGAGGATGTGCTGAGAATAAATGATATGGGGGGGAAAAAGTAGATTTCACCTCTGGCTCCAAGTGAAAGGCATCAGAGATCAATTGATGCTTCTAGGATTGTGAAGAATTTGACTGCACTATTTGTCATATCTTAACAACGCTTCCCATCACAGCTCTTGTTAGTTCTGTTTCTCTCAGATCTACCATCACAAAACGGCCAGGGGTTATGTATTGATTCTGGACTGCACTGCTTAGTTTTCACCAGAGGAGGGCAGCGATTTGCTACTTTCCTGGATGGTACGAACACGCTTGTCTCTGGTTATAGTCACTAAGGCACGCATTGGGAACATTTCAGAACATTTTACTTTGCCCACAGACTTGTGGAACCGCTGCCAGAGTAAATTGTGTACATGTACAGGTGTAATGTCCTGAGATGTCTTTGGATATTTAAAGGATATTGAAAAACAGGTTCTGCTCCACTGAAGGCTGTTATATAGACGAATTTGGGATGTTCACAATTCCATTTCTGATTCCCCCAATGTGGGCTATAATTGATTGTAATCTCCCAGATTATCAGCATTATTATTTCATTATCAGAGCATTATGTTGCAGAAGGGATCACTAAAATAATCTGGCCCTCGTACCGAGCAGCGTGGCTAGGGTGCGCATGTCCTTCTCCATCAAGGCGTAGACTTCCTCCTTAGAGAACCGTCCAATCCCGTGGCCATACATCTCTCGCTTAATGATCCCGCCGGTCAGGTGACTCAGGATCCACTTGAGTAGGTCACTCAGCGGCCCGCTCACCGACAGCATCTTCTGCGTCTCCTCCAGGTTGTCCACCCACTGACAGTAAGCAATGGTCCTGGGACACATACACACACATTCCACAATTACTACTTTTTCTTCTTCTTCTTCATCTAATATTAATAATAATAATAATAATAATAAGAAGAAGAAGAAGAAGAAGAAGAAGAAGAAAAGGAAGAAGAACTACTATTTGCCCAGCGGTTCTCTTTACACAATTACAAATGCTGTATAATAAACGGAACAAAACATATCAAAGCCCAAAAAACACTATCAGCCATAAGGTAGTATCTAACAATAATAATAATAATAATAATAATAATAATGATAAGCTACAAAATAATAGTTAAATGCAAGTTTATAACACTTTTCATTCAGTTTAGACGCCCCAATCACAAATGTCGATCACCTTTTGTCTTTTGCAGACTATATGGAAGAGTTGAAAGAGATATATATGTCTGTAGATATACTGTAAATCTACGCAATCACACTGAAAACACTGAAAATATCAAGAAAGCTTGAGAGAAGAAACCTTTACCCTTTTGTAAATGAAAGATAAAAACTGTCCTCATCCCTTTCACCCTACTCCTCCTCTTCCTTCAACAGTCTCTTAGCTACGCAGTTCCTCCTAAATACTAATATACATCCACTACCCGCTTCTCCTCCTCAAATCTCTCAAATCCTTCTCCCTAAAGTGCACTGCTGTGAGGCTACAACAAGAAAGCATTTGAGCTTCAGCGGTCCCTCACCAGTAGAAGTGCTCTTCCACCATCTTGGTGATGGCACGGGACACGGCCCTCTCCTGCGGCGTCAGGCTCTTGTTGAGGCTCACGCCCAGCCTCTCCTCCAGGAAATCGATGATGAATTCGGTGCCGCACACCTGCTCCCGGTTGTACTCAATCCATGGCATCTTACCCTGCGGTGAAAGCTTTCCATCAAAGTAGTTCTGGAAGAGGAAAAAGGAAGGATTGAGAGAGATGCGGGGGACGTGGGGGAGCAGGATGGAGGGATGGTATCAGAAAAGGAGGAGGAAGTAAGAGGGGAGGAAAACATGAGAGTAGAGGAGAGTGTGAAGAAAGGAAGTGGGAGATACATTAGGATTGGGAGAGGAAAGATACAAATGGATAGAGAGAAAAGGGAAGGAAAAGATTTAGATGAACCGCTAGCTTTAATTAATCTGGGTTGTTTCAGCAACAGAGACTCGGATATAAGAAAAGAACAGATCAAATACGAAGTTTTGATGCTACTACGACAAATAACTACAACAAAAGAACATATTGAACAAATTGGGTAAAGCATCTTTGTTGGCAGATTTGCATTTTACAGATCTACAATTTACAACAGGGTGTATGCAAAACATCCAATATTGGCGCTCCACATTTGTATATTTGCAAAATGGCTGTGCAAGTGTGCAAGTGTAGAGCCCTACCTGGTAGGGCAGGTCGACCATGCGGAGGTAGGTCTCCAACTTGAGGCAGAAGGGGGACAGGGATGGGGCGCCAGTCTTGGGCCTGGAGAACTGGTGGAGTATGATGGCGTCTTTAGAGTCCAGCTCTTCCTCCTTCCTGGATGGAAAATTTAAAAAAAAAAACTGTAGATAAAGACACTGCTGAAGTGTCCTTGAGCAAGTGAATGAATCCCTACCAGCAGAGGCGTTGTTCTGCACTCTGACCTATCTGGAGGGGAGGCAAGTGAAAAGATAATTTCCCCATGGGGATCGATGAAGCTTCACGTTAACAACTGATTAATTACTAGTGCTAAAAAAAAATTTTGGATGCTTCAGATGATTTGCAATTTAGGCACCCCAACAGTTATCTGGCACTGAGAGCTTTGAGCAAGTTGCAGGCCCGAGTCCTCCTTGGGCAAGGACGATGAAAGGGACACTACAATGTCAAAACAGTGAGCATATCCTTGTGAAACATTGTCGTGCATTAACACAGATACTATAGGCTACTACTGTACACACGCATACCGCCTGCACGAACACAGACGACAAGCCCGTTCACGTGTCCGTTTTGCAGATTTAAATGGGAGCTGTTCACGTTGTAAAGCGCTGAAACGTGAAAACATCGAATCAGCGCCGCGGAGCAAAGGAGCTCTCCATTTCGCTGTGGTGCTGAAATGCCGGCCGCGCAATAAATCAGGCTGTTTTGGATGTGGCGCCCTAATCACTGCATTCCTATTCGATACAGTTCGATATTCGAGGGATGACAAAATAAAGCAGGGAACGATTACAGAGCCTAAAAAAAAAGAAAACAGAACCGCAACATTTTGCAGTCAGACTGGACAACAACTGTACGGCTTGGAGAAAAACATGCCACAACAACACGCCACCAAAATACGCAGTCCAAATGAATGCAATACAAAAGAGCTTCTTATTATAACTACACACACTACCGTGTAGATTTGAGTCCTTAAACGAATACAAGTCGCCCCCAGCATCGATTTGTGTAAATATATATGTAGGGCATCGTGGATCAGAGTCTTAGGAGAGCGAAAAAATAGCTATAAAATCGCAGTGATATTCCTACAGGGACTTACGGTATATCTGTATTAGTCAATAGTAGGTTTATAGTAACTTTGTCGTATTTTAGGGTATTTTTTAATCCCCCATGGCATGACTACAATATTGTTGTTGTGATATTTGTATAGCATCCCTCTGAAATGCATTATAGGAATCGTTTTCGTAAGGGCAACCGGCCTAGGCTGCAGGTAACCTGAGATGTTTGTTTAAGGACAACTCGGTCACCCAAAGCAGGAATACTGTTAATTAAAACTATACTCCTGTCCATCAAGTCAGTATTTCCCTCTGTTTGTTGCCAATGCCAATTAGCTAATGTTTATGGGTTTGGCTTTTGTCTGTATATTTTTTCATGAGAGGTTATTAAAGGTCATTTTTGTGCACAACTGCAGTGTTTTAGACAGCAGTGTTGGGACCGGCAAACATCGGAACTATAGGGGAATGAATGAGATTCACAATAAAGCAAGCAAAGGATGAACTACGTCCTTGAGATGCTGACGAATGAAAGTCACCCGGTGTATTTTTATTAAGAGGGCTACTGTGAATAGGCCTATTATTGGTACATAGACTCTCCTCGCATAGACAACATAGGAAATAAGCCTTTATCGTGTCTATTGTCTTGATCGTTTTGAATAAGCAAATCCAAAATGAAACACGTCCTTTGAGTCATTTCATGTTCCTCCTATGAACAGGCCAATAAACATGGAAATCTCCTTAGGGGGAGTGTGTGTGTGTGTGAAGGGGGGTGGGGTGGGGGTTACATCACAACCCACCCACTCACGACTCCTTATTCTCCACCGACTCAGCTCTCACCCCGCCCAACCTGACACGATTAAGTAATATCAAACCCAATGAAAATACACCAGAGCTGGAAGACTTGACACCAGAATGACACCGGAGGGGAAAAACACAGCAGTTTTCGATGTCAACACTGGCCCGAGGTATTGATTGAGAACAAGTGATGCACCCTGCAGTTTTAGAGACTCTCACTGACAGCCTGTCTGTGGGTACCTGATGGCGAGCAGTTCGTGCAGCAGATAAGCAGCAGCAGCGAGCAGAGCCCCCCCAGTCAAATACAGCGTTTTCCGCCACCACGAGTCCGAGCCCAAAGCTGACATGATCCCGCCGTAGTCCTGCAGTGGGTAGGCGATGATGTACCCATAAAACGAGAGCTGCTCTTCGGAGCCCAACAGGCCGAAGGAGAAGCTCTGGTCCCGGCCAAGATCAACCACACACGACCGCGTCCAGGCGAACCCGACGCGCCAGTGCATTCTCTCTGTCTCCGGCCTCTTTCCGCCTCACTTTGGCAGGTCTGGGCTTCATCAACGGGGGCTTCATGGGTGCCGAGGGGTCGAGGTGCGGGATGTGGCGAGGAAAAGGCGACTGGCGAGAAGCATCCCGCCTGGAGCTTGTCCCCGCAGCGGGGTCGACATCCTCCGCAGCCCGCCCGGAGCTGCTGGTTGCGCCTCTCACCAGTGTCAAGTCAGCCAGAATAAACAAACAGACTTCTGGTCACGAGTTTCAAAATAAAAGCATGTATGTAAAATGAAAATCATGAATGAATCCATGGAGAATCTGTAAATTCTATAGGAATCTGTAAATAAATTGTTTTGTTTCGCCCCAAAAGGTCCCTTTCACAGTATGTAAGAGTAAGAATATTAATAAAAACGTGGACAATAAAAATGGAAACAATAAATAATGAAGAAAAAATAACATACTATTGGGAAAATGCAGTGAATAATTAAATTAAGAACTAAACCAAAATACAGAACACAATGTATATATGTAGTGTGGCACAATTGTTCCTAATATGAATTCAGTAACCTTAAATTTAACCTCCCATAAGGTATTCATTTTCATCAGAAAATACCATGCACCGCAATAAAATGTAATCTTTTTAGAAATCTGTTTTACCACTACAGTTTCACTGTTTTACTCCATATTTAATATACTAATCATAGTGAGGATATGATTTTTCTGCTCTGTACACCTCTATCTCTTTTTTTCCCCAAAGTGACAAATCTACGCTTTTATTTTGAAGGCAAGTACCCCAGACTTCAGGTATTAATCCTTCTATCCTTGGGTAATTTGACGCAGCTAAAGTGACGTCAAGGAGACTGTACCGCTTGGTACCAACTCCTAGAGGTAACTAATGGTAAATACAGCCTCGGATGCTGTTCAGTGCATTTAATACTTAATTCTCTTTTCATCGTAAACAACAAGTCCCCTTTACATTTATTCGAGGGTAGTCCTTTTATGAACTACCAAGCACCCATTTGAGTAAAAACATTGTCAAGAAACAAGTAAACAATGTAGTCTTTATACTCACCACTAGGGGGCCGACCGCAGCTACTGTGTTGACCCAAGCACTGAAGTTGGGCAAGCATGACTTTGACTAAACAGATTTCAGGGCAGGAGATTCCCTCAAGGCCTCCCCATGGTGCATTACAACACATATGCAGACGGTGTCACACCAGCTTCAGTAACAGAGGCAGTAAACCATTTTGTTTTACACCACATACATTTTATTACCACAAAAGAGCTTACAAAAATGATATACACACAATTTCAAGTAATACTTGAAAAAAACAGTTTTGTGAAAAGATTCTAGAAGAACTAGTAGGAATAGTTAGGTGGAGTAAAGCCCTTTGTTACACCCACTCAAGTGAACAGTAACGCAACAGATGGAGCCTGTTGAGGGAATAACATGCCAGAAGGCAAAGCAGATCAAGGCTGCACTAGTCAGAGTGGCTTCATAGGCTCACTTTCTTCACTTTCACTGGAGCGATATGAAACCACAGAATGGGAGGAAGTGACATGAAGGCGGTCTTCACTAAGCGGTTTACACGCCTATCCAGTTTTCCATCAGTGACAGAAATGCAGTAAAAAGGAAGCCAGTGAGGGGAAAGTATGAAGTTCCATCCAGCAAATGGAACAACATCGCCCTCTAAAAACGTCTTACAGTTCCCCTGAATGGGACAGTGTGCTTGTTTGAAGGGTTTTCTCGTTAACCAGCAGCTTTTATTTTGTAAGGCATTCAAGCACCATGTTCTGAATTCAGCCACACACACAGCTCTCCCACTGTATCACACCACAAAAATATAGACATTTACAGGTATATGCACATATATATTGCCACAATTCAATGATTAAACACATGGTAGGAAGTAGACAGAAAGAATAAAGTACAACTGAAACTTTGCACACAAATCTAGTGATTCTGATTTGCCTTTAAGACAGCACTGCAAAAAAGCCTTCAAGTGACTAGTTAATAAAACCTCCCAACAAAAAAATGCACTACCAAAATACATTATTCTAAAGCAGAAAAAATGAAAAAGAATAATAATTTTTAAAAAAGATTAGCTTTGCAGCAGCAAAACAGTAAAACAAATAGGGGCACTTTCATCTGAAGCACAAGTACATAGCTAAACCAGCTCATGATTTCCATCGACGTTTCCTTTATTAAGAAAAACATGACAGATAAAATAAATGAAGAGAATTATAAGGCTATTTACAATTAGGAGAGGGGGGTGGGGTGGGGGGGGGGGGGTCAGTGAATTCAGATATTAAAAGAGCTAACATCTATCCTGAAGAGGAGCAGACATTCTCTCTCATGATTTCTCCTGCCAAGGTCCATGACCAACCAGCACAGACCTCCGAGGGCAGGGTATCCAATCACATCACAGTTACACAGACTGATATCCAATCAGATCCACCTCTGTAACAGCACAGGATCAAATCATTTTACAGACACCAGTAGAGAAGACTACTATAGTCCCTGAGGAATGAACACCATCCCAGACTGGTCACTCATATGTACACACACACACACACACACACACACTCTCTCACACAGTACTAGTGATCAAGTTTTCGCTAATCCCACGGAGCTCCATATCAAATGACTTGCTCCTCGAGACCGTTCAAGGATGTCAGGATCATCACAATGACGTTAACACCAATGTTTTTGACCAAACCATCATACCGTATACCGGTCGACCCCCATTTCTGCGATATGTTTCCCCACAATCCCAGCTCCCCGCTTCCTCACGTGTCACAGGTTTGGAAGAGAATGGCCTCACTGAGACGACACAGCTACTTGTTGTCTCCGATTGGCTGGTCAACGCAGGCATATTGGTGACTACTTCCTGGACACGTGATGCCCATGATGGTCAGAGAGGGGGACCGGGCGTGTGAAGAAATGTCCCTCTATTTTTGGGTGGCGGTGTCAGTCGAAGGAGAAGGGACATTTTTCTTCTGTCAGTTGAAATGTGTGATTTCCCGACCGATATCACAAAGGTGATGCTGTGTGACAGTTTTGAAAAGGCCATGCCACGCTTTGCTTATGACTGGCTGTAGGAGTTGTTTTGGTTCCCGTTGGAGCTCTGGTCGCTCTCGCTAGAAACGGCACAGTAAGACAGAGCGAGAAGGCAAGTTTAGACACAGCAGACTGAGATATATCAAAAAGGGGCGGGTTTCCCAAAAGCCTTGTAGTGGTGAGAATGCAGTTACTCATCAAGGCATGTATGTGAAAGCTCTCATTTAATGTGACTCTTTGTGGTAAAATGTTATCAGCTGCAGAGAGTCACCGTTGTCTAAACTCAACATCAAGCAAGTAGAGGGCTTTGAACTGGAAGTGGTGTCTTATCTCATTGTGCTACTGAACCGATGAGGATATATTTTTTATTTAAAATTGACTTTTCATGAAGTTATATCTTCAAATCTTTTTGAAAGGACTGCACACCATATTGCTATAGCCTTTATATTTAGTGAGTAGTGTTTTTGCTTTTGCAATGCGAGTAATTGTAGGACCACACTACAAATCCGCCTTGGTAAAACAACCATTTTTTCTGGTTCTTAAGATCTTAGAACTTCAAGCGCCTTTTGCAATTTTCTCATCAGAGAAACCTCTGGGAACCCCTGGTGAAATAGGCTGTCTAAGATCGTGTGTGAAGTAGGTTGTGAATTTTCAAGATCAATCACTGTTGGGAAACCCACCCGTGGTTTCACTGACTGAGCAATATCACCGGGAGGTAGTTTTGATTCAACATGACACCTTCTCACCAAATGCAGCTTCATGCTGTTTGCGCCGTTGGTTTAATATCATTTAGATATTCTCTGGGAAGATGTTAAATTGTCTATAAATGCAATATGTACGTATTGAGTTGACAAACAGAACATAGTCAGGTTTACCTGTTAGGAGGAGGCTTGGGCTTAGGCATCTTGTTCAGTACGGCAGCCATCTCCTTCCTATCATCAAAGTTTTTCCACTGGTCATACAGCTTCAGAATCACACGGATGATCTCCAGGATCTTGACAGAAAACAGAAGTAAACTCAGCATAACTCACATTAGGTAGTCATTAAACAGATAGTCATTAAATAGTCTGAATGGCTCTCTCTCTGTGAATAAAAGAGTCCTGTGGTCCTGAAGAGAGTTCAATTCCCACTGGGACCACCTATACTTCATAAGGAATATTTCTAAATCAGATAGTTTCGGTCCTCAGTTCTCAGTCACATTCAAAGCTGTTGTAAAATATGCAATAAACACACACCTGCAAGAGCATAACAGTTAATATATTTAACAGGTAATTACTATTTAATCATTATTGTTTAAAAACATATTGAACGTCGGAGTTCTTTTTTCTTTTAAATCATCATGGTGTGTTGCCGTTGTATAAAAGCTCCGGGTCGTGCACCGCTTCGTGACGTCCCTTGTTAACTGTTCTACAAGCACTGGAAAGCACGGCTCTCCTGGCTCATTAAGTTGAAGGAACACATTCCCAGAGGCACTACAGAGATCAAAGTCACTGCCAGTGTATGTGAACCAAAATAACTCACACATTTCATCTGCTGTGCACCATTTGTTTGATTCAGTGAGGCATCAGTCAATTGGCTTGCGTGCCTTGAATTGAATATTCTTTGAATTAAAGCTGCAATATGAAACTATTTTCACATTAAAATAACAATAGATACATGGGTCTTATGACATCAGTCTGTGTCTGACTGTGACCCTGTGTGTACAAACCTAAATCTCCCCCACTTGCCTCAGATTGGCTTCTCAATTATGTTTGAGACGTATAACATTTGCTGTGGGCGTGGCCAGTAGTGAACTGGGTTGCAGCTATCAAGCACAGCCCGTGGTGGGAAGTCATAGCAACAACAAACCAACAAACAGGCTAAACGTGCAACAGTTGAGACCCATTCAAAGACCCATAAAAAGCAGATTCCCTGTGTTCGTTGTCTGCTTCTTCAACACCTGTAATGGCTTTAAGGATGCCGGGTTACCTCAGCCTCAGGCTAGATGCTGTTTCAACGTAGACAGCTCATCAAGAAGAGTGAGGAGTGTGAACTTGCCTAACTGAGGGGGAGGACTAGCATTACACTTTGCTGCCTTAAAAAGGAAATAAATCGCTTGAGAATATATTGTGCAGAACCTTCTAAATAACCTATAGCCTATTTGGACTGAAAAGGGTAGATTGTCACTTTGAATTTTAGGTGGTTATTTCTATTCACCAGACACACTGTGAGAGAAAAGGTTTCTGCATGATTCAAATGCATCCATCTTAAGCTCAATTATCTCAGAGACCCCTTCCATCAAAAACAACGTATGAAACAAAGTTTTAAAAATCAGCATAAGCCAGTCTTACCTTGTCCATATCAACAGTGAGCTCTGAAAACCACTGCCTGGCATCTTTCTGCTGTACCACACAGGCAACATGCAGACAGGCTATGGGGAAAGAAGGAGAAGACTGTTAGATCAATCATGTTACATCTAATAGAGCTTATTTGGAGTCAGTAACTACATTACATAGTTGCAGGGAGGGATGGATGGGGACAGATCTTACCCAGGGCAATCATGAAGGGCGGGTAGAGCAGACACAAATCGGTCCTGTATGTGTCATTCACTATTCGCCTAATAGAGAAAGAAGACACAGATTGATACTAATACAAATATTAACATTTAAGTTTCTATGTTCTGCATTTTATTATTGTTCACATCAACAAAGAGCTTTCTCTATCAAGCAAGCAAGAGAGAAACCTGTGCACAAACAATATCATACCAGGCCAGTGGCAGCAGCATGTCCTCCTGCCCCATATCCTGTACATACTGCAGCAGCGGTCTGTAGGGGTGGTACACGATCAGGCAGCAGTCCTGAAACACAGTGCACATCATGAATCGGTCAACCACCCATTCAAGCAAATCACAGATGTGTTTCTAAGTAGAGACGGCTCCTCCACTCACCATCAACTCCAGAAGGTAGAACTCACATTCTAGTATCTGTTTAGAAGAGCAGAGACACAAATTAGGACTGTATTGAACATGCAGCATGATATTGACTTCCCTCACAAGTAAAAAAAAATAAAAATCCTTGTTGAGTGGGGGATTAAGTGGTTCAGGGAAAAGAATGCCTGCTACTTCTGTCTGGGAAGTTTTATATGTTGTTTTCATGGTGTGCTGTGTTCTTGTTTTCAGTGACTGGCCGCCCATTTACACCCATGGGAGTCTCCAAAAGCAGCTATATGGAAAAAGGGTCATTCTAGTCACAAACTATGCTCACTTTCCAGTGACTAGACAAGACTGCCCAATCACAAATCTTGTGAACTACTCGCACCACCAACACCCACTCGCGCTATAGGTCTGCAGAGTGGATATGAAAAATTATGTTTAGGAGTCGCAGCATCCTGATAATTTATTGTCAATGGTGTGAACCACTCCCTCCCTTCATCGCTCCATAGTGGCTCAGCATCAATAATAGTTTACACAGCTTTTTGGACAGGCAGGTTGTCAGGACAGCCCTGGTGAAGTCCTGGCAACTCTGTTGGAGATAGTGGATAAATAATCTGCTGGTGCTGCAAACCACTTGGCACCATGATGAGAGATGCAGCTTAGCATCAATGCACGCACACAAGCTTGCAGTCAGACACAGTCGAAGCCATCTCCCAGGGCGACGGGAGTTTCATCGTAGGTGTGTGAACATTAGTTGTGGAATCTCGCGTATTGGTAGACACCGACATGACGACACTGTGATACACACTGTAAGGGCTCATGGCATGCTGTAATGTGGTATGGTAGCGCATAAATATGTCTGAAGAGGAAAACAATAAAGTTTGTTGCTTGGTACAGCTGCTCCATTGGCATTGGTTATTTATTTCACCCAGCTTTAGGCTGGTGGGACTATGCTGTCCGGCCCAGACAGCTCAGTAGTGTGTCAACTATCACCTTTGTAAGTCGCTTTGGGTAAAAGTGTCTGCTAAATGACTGTAATGTAATGCTGTCTAACTCTTTGTGTGCAATGTGTTGCAGCAGCACTGTACTTACATGATTCATTCTGTAAGGGAACTCCTTTGGGAAGGCATAGGAAAATCTTGTTTTCACTGTTTGAGACAAAATAAATCATTATACTGTCTCCATCACATGAGCAAACACCATTTCCAGCTTCTGTACTTCAACAGTAGTGTTTTTACTCACAAACGTATAGGAAATCTGTTACTGAATATCTGGTCACTTACATACAGATGTTGCTGCAGAGATCAGCCTGGTGTTGGATACAACTCCAAATTCCTGGAAAAGACAAATATTTGAGCTCTAAAGTAGAATCTGTTTGTCAATCTTACATCAGTCAGACAACTGCAGCAAAACTATGAAACTTATAAGAGGGAAGCAAAACAAATGGAAACTGAGGCAAACTTTGGATTTATATTTCAATCATATTATCCCATGATTTACCGCAGGCTGAGGTGTTCAATCAAACATATGCTAGTGCAGAACAACTGTCTCCATGTCAGCACAAAAATCCCGTTACCTCAACTTTCGAAGCCAGGAAAACACAGGTAGGAGCCATGAGCACTGGATCTATACTCTTCAAGGAGTACCTGCAAACAGAAAGAGATATGCAATTAGAAGCCTTTCTACTATATTCTTGAATGAATCAGCCTTGACAGAAAAAAAAAACTGCAAGTTGAATGTGTGTGTGTGTGTGTGTGTGTGTGTATGAAGGGTTAGAAAAGGTCCACACTGCTCAAGCTTCTTACTTACCTGGCATAGAAGCGTTTGAAGTAGACAGTTGCAGTGGCAATGACCTGCTGCCGCAGCTTCAGGTGTTCCCCCAGAGCCTGGATGACTGAGGGAGACAAAAGAGAAGGAATGAAACACAAACAAAATATAAGTACATGAGACTGAGCATGTTTATTCAGTTAATCTTATTATTTAGTTTTTGGGCTGTGTATTATTTAAGAAATAAAGTTCAGGACATTGGCAATACTCTATGGGACTATGGTCCTATAACTTGGCATTATTAAACGTATTGTGGTTGAAGTTAGCATTTGCTGTATTTGAGAGCGCTACAATACAAAATAAAAGTACCATTGGCAAAGAATATCTGTAGTTTCCAGTACTCCTCTTCTGTAAGAAACTTAAGATCCTTCTGGCGCTCCTTCATCAGGTCCTGCTTGTCCAGAACCCACTGCAGACTTTAAAAGAGGAAAATAAATATTTAAGTTTACTTAGTTACACTGGCTAACCATGTAAACAACAAAGCTAGCAGGTAGGAAATCAATATTAACCCACATCATTAGCTTAGCTAGAGAGCTACCGATCTACCCTACCAGAAAACATTAGAAGACATGACAGGCTAGTCTAATTGATCAGTCTAAACCCTAATTTTATCTTTTATCATGTGGCTTTGTATTTAAACATTCGTTTTCCACCGCAGCACGAGTTTAAGAGAGACCGTTAACCTACGTAGCCGCAAAGACACGGCTAGGCCTCAAAACAAACATGGTGATTTACACAATAAAGCTCTAAAATGTCACATTTCGAAAGAACACCTACTAGTGAGAGCTTTGCCAGAAGTTCCCTGCCATATCGTAGCAGTTGAGGTAGAGGAGTACAATTTAAATGGATAATATTTTGCAACAAAGAAGTGGATACAAATAGGAAAGTAGTTATGCTAGCCAATTAGGAGCGACACGAAAACGACTCCGGAGAAGGACCAGAGAATGCTGCTGAATGGTTCCGACACTTTTGTTCCCCTAAGTTAAAACGTAGTTGAAATAGTGCAAAATAATGATTTGTAGTTCATTATCTACGATAATTCATATGTATATTTTATTATTTATTTTCCATGTGCATTTTATAACGTTATCTGATTACATGTTTACACATTTCAGTAGAAAAACAAAAGACGAAAACTATTCAAGTTCAAAATGAATGGATAGATGTATGTGTTCACTCCTCCAATGAGCTCATTGCTCTGCATCTGCTATGGTAAGTATTATAAGCATGCATGATCCCATTGTGAAAAGAGAAAGAGTTTATGAGCAAGACAGCTCAGCAGTTCACACCCAAGGCATCCAGCGTCACCAACCTTAACACACACACGCACACGCACTTACACGCGGGTAAAACCTACATTATATTAATGAATTTATATGTGTGTCACTGGTGGACTGCTGTTTTTTTTTTTTTAACTAACCTGCTCTGTCGCAACTGGTGACAGAAGTGAATGCAGGTTAGCGGACATCAGAGAATTTCGTTGTTATAAATTTGATAATTAAGACTCAACAACCTATTTTAATAACTTACGGAACCCTGATAGATATTTGTGGGGACTGTCACCCTTGGGCTGGGAAGGTTCGACATTCCTCTCAAGTGGTGAGGGAAGGGCTGAGAAAGCAAGCCATTAGTGGCCTATATAAAGACCACCACCACTGGCTGAAGATGTGAGTGACCAGTTTCCAGCACTAAAGTACAGAAGTTACCGGACGTCAACATGAGCCGCAGTCCAGAGAGAATGTCCTCATACCGCCGTCATTTCGAGGGCACATTGGCTGCACCTTCTGGCTACCTGCAGGTCCGGGTGTCGAGTCCATCTCCCACCCGCAGAGAGGTTCGCCATCGGTCGGCCAGCTACTCCCGAAGTGGAGGGACCATGGGGCGCAGGGCTCTCTCCAATAAGCAACGCATGACCAGGTAGATCATCTGGAAGATTGGACCTCTCTAGTGATTTTATATTATATTATGTTATATTATATTATATTATATTATATTATATTATATTATATTATAAGTCCACCATGCCACTTCTCATTGGGTATTATGGCTGCATGATCAGTGATATGGACCTGGCAGTAGCTAAGAGGTTGAAAGAAAAGGAAGGTTGTCGGCTTGAGTCCCAGACCAGATGGGAAAACCTGGGAGGGGAAAGCGAATGACTCCACTCCACTCCACTCCCTTGAACAAGGCACTTAACACCCAGTTGTCCCAGTAGAGCTACTCAGTTGAGGACTGTGGTTGCACTGGGCAGCTTGCAGGTGTGAATGTGTGCAACTGTGTGAGTGTGAAGCAGGGTGTAGCTGAAAAACAGCGTTGTGTGCTCAGTCATTATTCCTTGGATAAATAAAACTTAAAAGGGAAATTAAAAAAATTAAATAAAAAACAATGATTGGTTGATGGATACACCTATCTGGTCCTGCCCACAGCAGTGTGAGTATGGGGGCCCTGTGTTTTGGTATGTCCATGGGGCTCGGGCCAAAATTGGATCTGGATGCGGCTGCAGCAGAGAACCAGGCCTTTATGACGACTCGTACCGGCGAGAGAAAGGAGATGATAGTCCTCAATGACCGGCTGGCGGTCTATATTGAAAAGGCAAGAGCCCCCCCCACACACACACACACACCAGAATGTACGCTGGCTTTCATACCTCAGTTCTTGCCTAGTAGACATACTGAGAATGTCCCAACCTTATATACACTTTACTTTTTTTGCTCTTTATTCTTTTTCATTTCTCAACACACCATTAATATCACTGTTGTTTCATTAAACACACACATTTCTTACACACACAATTTTTATAATTTGTATAACTTTTTCTCCCCAGAAACCCCTGGCTCTGAAGAGTTCCTCATCCATTTTCACATACTGTATACTTCTGTCATTGTTAGGTTCTATATCATGTATATCTCCTGTGTTTCTTTCTGTAGGTGCGTAGTCTGGAGTCGGACAACAAGCTGCTGGAGGCTGAGATAGCAGCCCTGCAGGGCCGCCACGTCAAGCCGTCAGGCCTCAGGCAGCTATATGAAGCTCAGTTAAGGGAACTTAACAGGACTGCTGAGCAAATGAGAGTCCAAAGGGTGAGGGAGGCCCTGTCTCATGACCACAACACATTTCACAGTCTAGAGTAGTTGTGTGGCCAAGCGTGTCTTTTTGGTAATATTGGTAACTATTGTTTGACCATGGCATCTCTGGTCTGTGTAGGATGTGTCTTTGGCAGCTAAGGAGGCCATGTCCGGCCAGCTGGAAGTGCTGAAGACTAAATACGATGAGGCTCTGGAGGCCAGGAAGAAGGCCGAGCAGGAGATTGAAGCTTTCCGTCCGGTAAGACGCGGTGGAAGCTCTGGCTTCTCACAACTTCAAACACAGCCAAAGACAGCCACAATCTAGCGTCTAGCATCGGCCTACTACCAGTCAAAAACTTGGGACACCACAACTTCAACAACTGATTCTTTCCTGTGAAAGTAAAATTGCATTGTATCACTGAAGGTGTATCTACACAAATAACAATAACATTACCCAACCATCCAAACCTTGCCCATGTCCATGTTACAGGATGTGGATAAAGCTACTTCAGCACGTATTGCTCTGGAGAAGCAGCTGGAAAACCTAGAGGCTGAGCTGGCCTTCCTGCAGAGGGTTCACAAGGAGGTAATGCACGTGTGTCCATCCACCCATCTAGTCTGTACGTGTGAGTCAGTAGCTGGTCACCCGCATGCCATTCATTTTGTCATTAGTGGTTTAATGACCTGGTAATTATTCTTATGACAGATTATACTCAAGTTGAGACAGTGAGGATGGGAAGAGTGAGTGAGTGAGACCATTATCAACATGGTGTGAAGGCTGCGTAGGAGACTTACTAGTGATGCTAGTGGTAACAGCAGGAAGCAGTGTTTCTATGTTAGTGAACCCCTTAGCCCCTTGTCCACCTGTGTCCAAATCATCTTTCACATTTCATTGTTATATTACTGTGTAATACTGTACTGTATACTGTGTATGTATATAATATATATATATGTGTATATAATAACTATAATACTGTGTATGAGCGACATGTTTGACTGTGACCCCCTGACAGGAAATTGAAGAGCTGATGCAGAACATCTATTCATCAACGTCCAAGGTGGACATGACCTTTGGCGTCCCGGACCTCTCCTCTGCTCTCAGACACATCCAGGCTCAGTATGACAGCATTGCCGCCAAAAACCTTCAGGTATGGCAGAACAATGAAGCCGCATCATCTTCAAACTTTGGAGGGTGCGCAAAACACTCTCATACGTACATAAGTCACCTGAAGGAAGTGTACACAAATGATTGCAGCATGTAAACAAACTGGATATAAGGCTACACAGAGCAGTTGCACAATTTATCAAAAACACTTTTCATGTGTCTGCTTCCCCAGGAAATGGACACTTGGTACAAGACGAAGTTCCAGGACCTGAGCAGCGCGTCCACCAAACACGTTCAGAGTGTGCGAAGTGTGAGAGAGGAAATTGCAGGATATAAGAAAGATGTGAGTATGATCTTCTATCCTTGTAGATGATTATTACTACCACGTATCCTTAACAAATGTGTGTGTGTGTGTGTGTGTGTGTAGATTCTCAACAAGGAGCGTGAGTTGGAGGCAGTGAAGACAAAGAATGAGTATTTGGAGGCTCAGATCCGTGATGCAGTGGAGAGATTCAAGAAGGAGGATGAGGACCTGCAGGTAAGTGAACTGACTTACACTTTGTGCACTTATTCATAACCACTCAGGCTACTTGTTGTTGAGAATACACGAAGAGCATATCAGCAATTCCTGGATATCAAGTATAATCTATAAGACTTTAAGACTTAAAGTCTAAGACTTTTTTTCTGGTCATGCTATGGCCTGAAGCTATTGTATTGTATTGTATTGTATTCTATTCTATTCCCACAGGAGCGTATAGAGGCAATAAAGCTGGATCTGAAGGTGACTAAGGAGAAGATCGCTCTGCTGCTGCGGGAATACCAAGACCTACTAAATGTCAAGATGGCCCTGGAGATTGAGATCACCGCCTACAGGTGAACACAGCACAGCCAGTAGTGTTATATGGGCATTAGATCAAGTATAAAATGTAAGATGGAGCAATTACAGTATCGCTCCTTCTTTGGGGCTTGCTATTTTGTATTTATAAGCATTTCTGTACACAGGCTAGCAGTAGTTACGTCATTCTCTTTCACCCCCATGTGTCTGTTTGACAGGAAGCTGATTGAGGGTGAGGACAGCCGTCTGACCACCATGGTCCATAGCATGTCCCTGAGAGGAGGAACAGCCATCACTTCCAGTGCAAGCATAAGCGCCGCCTCAGCTTTTGTTAGGGCTGCAGAGCAACGTGGAGCCCCCAGTAGCGGGACCAGTAAAGCCCCCAGTAAAGCCCCCAGTAATGAGGCCGAGAAAGCTCCGGCCGCTAACGGAGGACGAGTGGAGGTGAGCTCATCAGAGAGCCAGACAGACGTCTACGCGGAGGACCAGGCGACTGAGATGTCCGAGAGGAAGACGCTCCTCATCAGGTAGAGGGTGACATTTTACTTCAAGAAGAAAGCTGGGGCTGATGGGGCTTCGCTGATGTTTTCTGTCATTTGTGCTCAATCAGAAACTCTCCGGTGCTCAACTGATACAGTAATCTTTCTGAATGTTGTTTCTCCGCCTGTTACCTGTCGCCCTTTCCTCCCAGAACAGTTAAGACAGACGAGGACACCTATGAGAGCGACACACAGGAGCGCACCATCACCATTTCCGGAGCAGCCGACGACACAGATGAGGAGTAGACCTTTGAACCATCTCTTACTGCGTTAACCTACCTGGTACTCTCCGGCTGTATACTCTACACCAAGGTTTCACGTCATGTTCTTCAAACCTTTAGTCCTATACGGCATCGAAATGTCTTGAGATTCAAGCTTTAAAAAAATCACACTGTAAAGAAATACGAGGATTTCCAACTTGTACACAAGTAATACCAGCTTGTTTCAAGGAATGTGTGCATCAAAGTTTGTCTTCAAATGACGTACCGAGTATCCCTCTCTGTGCCTTGGCTCTTTACTCTGCCTGCTCGTAACTCGTGCTCTCTCAGCCTCTCGTTTTCTGTCTCTTAGCTCTTTTAATCCTCCTGTGTGTCAGGAACTGTGTGTCTTTAAAAGCAATAAAATAAACAGCAAGCAATCATGTGCTGTAGTGTGGTCTTTATTTGAGTCAACAGATATGGGGCTGATCTCAATGTTACAGTCATAACAGTCATAACATTCATATATATTCCTCTTTATTTTTTATTTTTCCTTTATTTATTTGTTTATTGGTAGTAAACCATAGCAGCACAATCTTTCCAGGTAAGGTTCAAGGAAGTAACATTATAATAGAAAATTAATTGAAACCTTCTCCAAAATCTATGAAAGACAATTCAAGATCTCACGTTACGTTATTTATGAGCGAGATGTATTTTACAGGCATACAGTACCGTGCTCTCCCTTCATTTTCTTCCCCAGTATATCCCCTTTCTTCACATGACAGAGGAATACAAAGATAGAAAAAATACCAAGTGTAATTTACAGTACAAAATAGTTTGGCACCCCCATTAAAAGGCAGTGTTGGATCAATCATGGCTTTAGAAAATTATGTTATAAACTGGGAACACAATTTTTTTTAAAAACAGGATTGTTCAATACAATGCATAGTGTGTGTGTGTGTGTGTGTGTTTCTTTAGTGCAGTGGTTTGGGTTCGTCCCCCACGCCCCCGGCAAGGTGATACACTGCAAGGCTGACTTCATGTGCCAGGGCATCAACACTCTCCTAAAACACAAACATCAGCATTAGTCCACAATCACACCCGACAGCCTTTTTTCGCACAACCGTCAGAGGGGTGAGAGACAAGTGGGCGGGAAGATGTCAGGAAAAACGAAAACGAAAAGACAAGGTAGAAAAAAAAAAATAGTCGTCAAGTTCTGCCGTCGCTCTCACCTGGGTGTCTGCCTCGGCGTACACTCTCACCACGTCCTCGGTCCCGGAGGGTCTCACGAAGGAACGGGCCTGTCTGTACTTCTTCACCAGGCTGTCTATGGCCTCCTGCAGTCCCGCCGGGCTCACCGCTCGTCTCTCTGCATCCGTCGTGTCGATCACCCTGCGGTCTGACACCTGCGGAACAAAGCATGGGTCTGAGAGAAGGGCTGGTTGATGACGCGACCGGCGCTGGTGCGGGTAAAATACACACCGAGATACGGCATGCCC
Source organism: Hoplostethus mediterraneus (assembly GCA_034670385.1). NCBI lineage: Eukaryota > Metazoa > Chordata > Actinopteri > Trachichthyiformes > Trachichthyidae > Hoplostethus > Hoplostethus mediterraneus. The sequence continues at coordinate 255,239 of JAXDDW010000044.1, read as the reverse complement.
ACAAGTATCTATTACTCCAGGAAAAGGGATTCAAAAAAGAGGCGCACACACACACACGCACACACACATGCTAGCAAGAATCCGCCCTCCTGAAGTCTCCTTGACAGAGTCCTTGAGCAAATCCCTAGCAGGTGAAAAGAGAATTTCCCTACACATGCACACGCACGCACCTTGACTTTGAGCTGCCTGTTGGGCAGGTCACTGTAGATGGTGTCCCACTGCTGGACAGTCATACCCTTGATGGCGAGCATAGCTTCAATCAGCAGCATGTCAGAAATGGCATCACCCACCGTCTACAGGGGAAAAACAGACAAAACAAAACCCAAATGTTAAAAAATATTGTTTTCATGCCATCTAAGGATGAGTTTATCTGCTGTTGAAATTCACATGTGCCCCAAGCCAATGGACATCTGTAAAATTGGCGTATGTGCAAAGTGCTTGTGCTGGTAACTGCAACTTAAGGTACAATAAGCAATATGCTAGTTTTCACTTTAACTGTCATTTGGCAAGAAAACGAGCGCGGTAAGGTACATGTTGGTCACCGATTTCATTTTGTGTTCATTTTAGTTTTCATTAGTTTTGATTTGTGAAGGCCTATGAAATGACAGCCATATAAATAAACCTTGTGTGCGTGGTGTCTACCTGGTTGATGAGGTTGATAGTGTTCTGCAGCAGCACAGCGGCTCTCTTCCTCTCCTCGTTGGTGTTTGGGTCCTCAGCAAGCTGCTGGATCTTCTCCTCAGCTGTCTTACCGAACAACACCTGAACACAACACAGTACAAATAGGCCTTAATATTGATTCCAAGCCATATGATGATACCTAAATGAATAATACAATACTGAATGACGCCAGATGTAGGACCACAGCACAGACACAATATGAGATACACTGACATTAGAGAAGGGCTTTTGGTAGATGTGGTCAGCCGTTTAGTGGTGGATTATTATGCTTTACTTGGTCTGTGTGTGTGTGTGTGTGTGTGTGTGTGTGTGGTCTACTCACAGTTCCATGACCGTTGGCCTCAAAGTACACACCGATGTCAAACTCCTGGGCTACATGGTGAAGATGCTTCACTCCAGTCTTAGTACACTTCACTACTGCCTAAAGACACAAATCAGTTATATTAATGAAGAAATCAAGTAATTTAATCTCTATCATTGCAGTGTGTGTGTGTGTGTGTGTGTGTGTTTTCTCACCTTCATAGTGTTCTCCAGGTAGTGTGTTGAACTTCCGTTAGCATAAGCTGTTTGCACCACAGCTATGTTCAGGTCCAGGCCAGCCTATATGTACACAAGCAAACAAAAACAGTCAGTAGGTATGTGCAGTGTGTGTCCGTGTCTGTCTTCAATCAAGATCGTCTCAATAAGTCTGTGCATGGTTTGCATTGCGCCTGTTTGTTTTCATCATTGATCAAGAAATAATCAGTTGATAGTTCTTATTTAAAAATGCAATATGTCAAACTGATACAAATCAAAATCTTTAGATCTTTGAGAAATGCTCGGATGAAACTGAAATATACCTGAATATCTTGTTTGCACACCATTTGGTAAGGTTTTATCAAATTGTTGTCACACCATATATTTCATTCCAATATTAACACATATATGCTGCTAATACACAACTAATACCAGATATTGACTCAATGAATATGGGAGTTATTGTCGCTACTGCTAGTGCTTTAACTTTAAAAACAGACCTCCGTTGAAAAATATTTTTAATTATTAACTAAACTATTTTTTAAATTATGTAATCTTGCTTGAGAAATATCATTTGACTAAAAAATGTCTTGTATTTGTGTGAGAGTATACCTGTGTGAGCAGCTCTTTGAGGAAGGTGCTGATGAGTGTGGCGATTTTGTCTCCATCCAGTAGATGAAACTGTCCTTCAGAGTCGCTGTAGTAATACACGATACGGTCAGCATCACCGTCAAAGGAACAGCAACGCTCCCCCACGTTCATCTCAATACCTTCACAGAGAGGTAGAGAGACAGAAAGATAAGATAGGAGAGAGAGAGAGAGAGAGAGAGAGAGAGAGAGAGAGAGAGAGAGAGAGAGAGAGAGAGAGAGAGAGAGATTAGATCTATGACTTCACAGTTTAAAGGTCATTTTATCTCATCTACCATTCATGTTATCAGTGTTTATGACTCTATAAATCTATTCTAGATACAAATGTGAAATAGATCAGTAACTAACTCAACTCATGTTGAGTGACATGTTGTCATCAAATCCATATCAGACATTTCCAGGGTCAGTTCAAAATGTATTTAAGACATTAATACAATGTGATAGTGATACCAGTTGCCCATACTGAAGTATATGCTTCATAACATATGTTCTAATCCCAGTGTTAGCAGGAGAGAAAGGCGAAGTAGTGAGTAGGGAAACCATTCACCCGGAGGACCTGGGTTCAATCCCCCCATGTCAGCAAGCATCAGCCCTGCTGAAGTGCCCTTGAGCAAGACCATGAATCTCTTCCAGTCCCAGGCCCGTGCTGGTGTAGCTCTATTTCTCTCTACCTGGTATATGGAAAACCTGAACGGGTCTAATCTCCCTCTACCCTTTTAAGACCAGATCAAGTAACCAAAGACATCAGCAGCCATTTTGGTGCCACCGACACCTCCATCTCAGGTCTGGAAAGCCCAGCCGCACCTGTGGGAGCTTTTTGTTGTACTTTGACATAGTCGGCCCCACACTGGTGGTTGAGCTTTCCGCTGGTGCCATCGTTGAAGAGGGATATCTGCAGCTCCTTCTTCAGGTGTCCCTCCATTTCACGCAGCTTCAGAGCCCCGATACCGTTAGCACCATCCACAAATAGGTGCTTCTGGTCATCTGTACGGTTAGGCGCCTAGCAGAGAGCAAAAGATGGATGGGTTGGTGGAGGGACGTAGAGAGGAGTGATTGGTAGATGTGTGTATGGATGGTTGAATAGACAAATCCAATGCTATTTTATGATATAAAGCACTTTGTGGAAAAACAACCACGAGCGCACACACCCTATTGTCTTACGTTCTTGCTGAGTTCAATGAAAGCTTGAGAAAGTTTGTGGTAGTATCCCTCCAACGTGGCCTCTCCATATCGACCCTGTGTGTTCTGACAGCACACCATGTAGTGGAGCTGCGGCGTCGTCACCAAGCCGTAGTCTGACGGGACAGACGGAAATAAAAGAAGAGAAGAAGAGAGACGAGACAAGATGAAAACGGAGCAGAATATTTTTTGTGAACATTAATGATGTCAAAACTGAGCAAAGTCATCCCATAAAGATGTACTGGTTTGATTAGCTTGCCTTTGCTGTGACCGCCGAGAGCAGACACTCCGTCCAACACTGCTTGTGACAGGCTGGCACTACTGCTCCTATAGTTAGAGGACACATTGCGTGTGATGGGTACAGCTGCTCCTCATGAACTGGTAAAATGGTAAATTTATACCCATATAACTGAGTTTGGCTATGTGTTTGAGTTGGAAAAGTGTGGACCACTACTGCAACGCGAGGCATTCCAACATGTAATTCAGATATTTCATCCAGATGAAAGTGGCTTGAACACATTTTGGAAAATCACAATGTCCACAGTAGCTCTGTATCATTTTTCATCAGAGGTACGAAGGTGAAGGATGAGGCAAAGCATCGCAGCTTTCCAACTTGCGTTTACTGTTAAGGTGGTGAATGGTACATGTGTAGGTTTGAGATTATGAGGAGCATCCAAAATCACCAGTAGATACCGACGTGGGGCTGAGCAGGAAAAACACACACTAGGATACACACACGCTCATCCTTTCCATTCTCGTCCAAGCCATATTTTTTAAAGATAGGTGGTGAAATATATCTAACAAATACATTTTGTATTTTTTAGCCGTTCCCGGTGCTTTCCATCTCGACTATAAATATTTGGCTGTTCTCCCCATCTGCAGACAGTAAAATCTTAAGAATTTATACCTTTTTAATGCTAACAGGCACAAAAAAGACTGGTGGCAATGCTACCCAGGTGGCATGTGTATCAATGCAATCTAGAGAGCCTGGTAAAAACACTGTTTTTCCTAACACCGTATACCTGGTGTCTTTGCCCACGAAAACGTAAGCTTCCTGGGTCAGGTTTACAGCCTCCTTCTCTATGATGTCCTTCATAGCATGGAGCAAATCTTCCTGCTCTGCATTGGCCAGCTGGGTGGCATAGCCCTCCCAGGACTGGGTCACCATCTCACCCATAGGGTCGATCAGCTTCACCCCGTTGTCCTCCTACACAAGGAAAGATACAGAGAGAGACGAGAAGAGACGAAGGGGGGAGTATTTTGAGTAGAATGTTGTATATGGAGTCAATATCTATGGTAAGTGCTAAAAAAGCAGTATGGAGGGTTAAAAATAATATAATGAAAATGAATATGAGAGAAACTGTGTGTAAGAGAGAGAGATTTAGGGGAGAGAGACATGGAGGAAGAGAGAGAAGAAAGAATAGAGAGAGAAAAGTGAAAACCAACACCTAGCCCGCCTGAAAATAAATCAATACAAGACAACCTTCATATAAAAATATCAACAGAAAATTAACAGCGACTCATGTGGTGTCCCTGAACGACAATATGTGACCAAAATAAACAAGGTTACAGCTGGTTACCTGGAAAAGGTAACCCTGAATACCAAAATAAAACTTGTGGTCTTCGTCTAAAATAACAACGTACAGTACAATCAGCATCCCAACTGAATGAGGCAAACCCCATCTATGAAACCTTTCATCACCTCTGGGTTGTGTGATGCAGTGACCATGACTCCGATGGTGGCTTTGGTCTTTTTGGACCGCAGTGTGGCCAGAAGACCCATCCGGAACATGACGTGGTCCAGTTGTTTTGCATTGGTTCTGAAACCAGCGGTACCGTACTGCATAACCAACCCGGTAGGCTTAGGGTGCAGTGTAGACTTCTGGGATACTTCCTGAAACTGGGCCATTACTGAAATATATAACAAAAACAGTGGCTGTATTTAGTGGTGAGTGGTGGCTCTGTGTAGGTTATGATCACTTTGTTCTGTTCCCTATGGTAAAGGGGTGTGGTTGATCAAGAAGCTCAAATGGCAGAGAAAGGATTTCAACCAAATAGCAAATAAACTACAAGGGCTAACCCATGAGCTTTTCACAATCCCCCTTCTTTACCATCACTCATGGGTGAAGCCAATTTGGGTTTTGTCTTGACTGATTGACAAAAGCCAACCAAAAAGCAAAGCGTTTGAAGTACATTTCTAGTAAAGCAATGTAATGACATGTCAATTAGGCAGTTAAATACATAGAGCTTAACTAAAACTTATGGAAGATACTTTTCTTCTGGTTAGAAATGCCTGTTTAATACGAAACACTGAATAAAATTGCCCATAAAATGAGGAAGAATAAGCAAGGGGCAAAGTTTGCAGCAACAGCCTAAATACACAAGCAATCTGTAGCGTACTAAACCGATAAGCTCAATAAACTGCACCATATTCACTGAATGACAGAGCCAGTTGACAGACTCACTTCAGACTAAAACTGCATTAACACACGCCACACACGATATTTGCCTTGTATTGAAAAGAATGCTCTCTTTTATTGCGATCAAATAAAAGTTCTACTTGTTAGCGCAGAAAAACGTTTTCATTCCACTTACTGTTTTCTATTTTCTGGAGGTTCAGTTATGCAGTGTAGTGAACAGTCTTCCTGATTTCACACTGGTGAGGACGTGGCTGCACTTCCGGGTTTGTCACGTGACGCATAGTACACTCAGTGTGATTAGGTACGCTCTTCTCTCAATAAACCACACAGGGTACTGTACACTAAAACCGCCATTATATATAGCCTATATATATATATTATATACTGCTGCTTTTCATATCATATTATTTTATTTTATTTGTTGTTGAACTATCACCTCCTGAAAATAATAAGTTACTTGCTCTTAGGTGCGTCTTCAGGCAGTTTACACAAAGATATTCCCAATAAAAGCCTGACAAAACATGTAGGGCCATAGCCAAGACATGGAGTTTGGGCATTCTTAATATTTCATATGACTAGAAAATACAGAACTAAGCCTAGCATGTCATTGAATTAGTGTGGTTGAATCCATGACAAGGCCTATGCGTAATACACCAGCAAACGTTTCATTCTCATGTTCTGTCAGTCATCATGTTGCGCGTGCCAGCCGGCTTGATGCATGTATGCAGCACTACATACGCTTCAGTCACGCTCATAAATTAACCCTTTAGCGCATAGTGATACGAGTCCATGTCCATGCCTGCTCCCCTTTAAGAGACGCGGGACAGGACGTTTGTCAGGTTGTTAATGAGGTGTCATTCAAGCCTGTCCGCTGGGTGGAGGAGAGTCTAGATGGGCATATAGATAGGCCAAATAAATAAACAAACGACAGGGGACTGAGAACAGGAATTCTCTTCCATCTTTCCTTCTTCCTGAGCATCTTCGCTGCGCATCGGTGTTGGCGACACCACCGGGGAGCGGCGCGCATCTGCTGTCGACCACGGCGAGGACCCATAGCATCTAAAGGAGACATTTCTGATCCGAAAGAGACGGATCAACGAGGAAAAAATTACCCTAATCCGGCAACATAGGAGGACATCGTTGGCTCAGCTCTGCAAAACTATCATTTTGAAAGCCGTTTCAAGCGTTGACGCGGGGAAATAGTCAGTCAAACCTGATGTCCCCTGTAAACGGGATATTTGACCGACCTATGGACTGTTGATTTAGGTTCGACAATATCACAAACTATTTTGCCGGGCAATTAGAGGAGCCACGCTCGCGCAGCATTTTTCGCTCGCCCGTTTCTTCATAATTGCAGCGGGGCGAGAAAATAGGTTTTTATTGCCAGTGAGTTGTTACATAACCGAGTGGCTTTAGCTGTCCAAGGTGCTGAAGTGAACGGTGGGGCCCTATAACAGGACGAGCAGAGGGGAATTCACACAGCTTTGCGTAAGTCTACCCATGTCATAGCGCATAGTACCAACGTGACCGAATGATTTGATGCGACAAATACCGTTTATTCAGTCATATGAGCTCATTTTGTTTGTTTTTGTTCCGCCCACACAGAAGGTCACAGGCCTATCAGTCGGGGGAGAGGAACGCGCCGGACCCGTTGACCGAACCACTGGGAAACCACTGGGTTTTTAGATATTTTTTTTCGCCATCCCCTGGTGAAATAAATTCCTGAGGTGGTCGATTCACACGGAGAGAAAATGTCGGGGCAAACGCTCACGGATCGCATTGCCGCTGCGCAGTACCAGCTAACGGGATCAGATATGGCCCGGGCTGTCTGCAAAGCCACCACTCACGAAGTGATGGCGCCCAAGAAGAAGCACCTGGAGTGTAAGTGTAACCCTTGTTCCTCTTTTCTACCGCAATGGCTGACTCTAGTCCTGGCCTCAGGTACCACATGCACTGTACAGCCTTGCACACACATACACACACAGACACACGCTGGGTAGATGAGAGGTTACAACCAATGGGAGGTATGTGTTATCGCCCATCAGTACTTACTTCCCTTCCCTTATATGGGTGTGGTTCCATAATAAATTGATGTAAGCATGGTGATGACCCCTCTGGTGACCCTTTGTGTTGGCCTCCAATCGATATGATGGTAACCCACAGAGAGAGAGAGAGAGAGAGAGAGAGAGAGAGAGAGAGAGAGAGAGAGGGTCATAATTCAAGGCAGACTGACAGGTCATTCAGACACATTTAATTTTCCCTTCTTCATGCTCTTGAACACCCACTTTCCTTAACATCACATTGGGGCCTCGTGGTAAGGGTAGTGCTAAAGGACATATTGTGTTTATTGGTGGACGTTTACATGCACACGTGCACAGACACATACACATGAAATAAAACAAAAAAAAACAATCAAAGGCCTTATCAAAGCCTTATTTTGCCTGTTCATTAGCTCTCCCAACAGAGCTGCAGCGTGACGACTAAATAAAAACGTCAAACCTCACAGCTTTATTAACACGTCTTGAGATGACATCCTGGGCTGCCTTATGACAAACCATGAGTAATCACTGTCATCCACCACAGATACTGAGTCAGATCAAAGCAACGGTGTAGTGCTGCATATAGTTAATGGGTGGTCTGATTGCCTGTACATGTGTTTCAGCTGTGTGTGTGTGTGTGTGTGTGTGTGGCAGTGTGTGTGTGTGGTCGCTGGGCAGGTCTGGTCCTGTGTCTTGGACTAGGACCTTATATCGTGTGATCCGCTCCCCAGCTGAATAATTTATTAATCAGCCAATGACTGCCTTGCATTATTTACACAGCCAGAGGTGACAACGCTAATGCTAGGGCTAGAGACCACTGCTTCCTTTCTCTCTGCCATGCTGTGTGTGTGTGCACGCGCGTGTGTATGTGTGTGTGTGTGTGTATGTGAAAGAGTGTGTCTTTAACTTAGGATTGTACACACAGACCGATACCTTATAGTTGTTGAGCGCCACATCATCAGAACAGTTTTACCATCTCTTGTCCAAGTCATAAACTTCTTCACTCACAAGGACCGTTGCTACTGTATAGTGTTGACCTCTTGCTAGCACAAACACCAGAGATGGCTGTGGGGGTAGGCCTACACTTTGTCTATGCCCAGGGCAATTCGACAAGCTGTACAGACATATGGACACACTTGCGTCATAATTTTCTTGCAGGGTTAATATGTGGGTGAGGAAATGCTGTATCAATTTCTAGGGCAGTTCAACAAGCGTCATGTATATAGGCCACTGTGCCCCTCTTCCACTCTCATCTTGGCAGGGCGCTCAGGCCCAGGAGGAAATTCCAAACCTCAAAACTGCAAAACATTCCACTCAAATCCACAGAGGATCCGATTTTTATAGAAAAGGACGAAAAATAAACTCACATAGTAATCAATATTGTGTGTCTTGATAGTCTATTCTTGTCTGAGACTGCAAGGCTACTGAAGACATTTCTTTTTATTATGGAAGATTACATACCGGTATAAGGCATGCAAGCTGTGTAAAAAATATGTACCTTTCACAGCTTCTCCACACAGAGCCAAATAACTGACAATCTCTCAACATCTCTGATATCTTTGACAATTGATTTATTTTGACGTTTCTGTTGCTTTCCGCACTTTTCTGAAGAGGTCGCTCTGTCTTCCTTTGAGACAGTGACACAGTCTGTGACCCTTGGTGGAGGGTGCGGTCGCCATGGTAACAGACTGACAAGAGTGTCAGGGGATGACACTGTAATGATGGAAGAGATTGTGGGAAGGCAGACGGAAAAAATGACAGGACTGTCATTTCTAGGGTGTAGGCACAATCACGATGAAATGTCTGTTTCCTTAACTACAAGTGTAACTACAATCATTCTAATCAGTGTATGTTTCTTAAAGACAGATAGAAATGATTGTCTTCTTATTGTCTGTGGCAAAATGTGTAGAAATACACTAGATCCATTTCAAAAGCCTCAGAGTTGTAGACGATGGGCGGTGGTGTGTGTGTAAGGAAGTGTGTCACACTCCCACACACAGGGTGTGCCTGTCTGGAGAGATGCCTCTGTTATCTCAACGTCGACCAGACAATAAACTACAGTATGCGGCGGTAATCTGTGTGTGCAGGGACCGCCATTACTTATATAGACTGCAAACTATTGATTCAACAATTTTGACACCCGGGTTTGTGTCTCTGCACCACAAAGAACACAGAGGTGTTTGTGTTTTTCCTCTCTATGGGCAGTAAAACATCCTCCATTGAATTTGATATACCTGTTCACTCAGTCATGTATACACATTAGATTTAGAGGGCATGTGTTTCTAGAGACCATAGGGTCTACACAATTGAATGAACACAATTCTCTCAACACTGAGAGCAATGACTTCAAATTCACCATCATGATTTTGAAACATACAGTGGCTGTATATGTACATACGACACACTGATCTGAAAGTGTGCAAGTAATGTGCTGATTGGCAAACTATGATGTGTTGATTGTTATAACGAACTGGTATGTACAAGCATGTGTAGCATGGTACATCCCCTGACACATTAGTCACATAACCTTTAGGCTGTGTCCATCTGTGTGTGTGTGTGTGTGTGTGTTTGTGTGTGTGTGTGTGTGTGTGTGTGTGTGTGTGTGTGTGTGTGTGTGTGTGTGTGTGCGTGCGCGTGTGCACGGCTCCTCTGTAATCTGGTGTGTGAGTCACTGTTGCCAGAGCCACAACTGATACCTCTGGGCATACCAAAGGACAGCAACATGATGTCTGTGTGTCTTTGTTTGGGTGTGTGTGCGTGTGTGTGCATGTGCATGTGTGTGTGCTTGTGTGTGTATGTGTGTGTGTATGTGTCTGTGTGTGTGTGTTTGTGTGAAGAGGCACGTCTGCTCTTGCTTCTGGCTGATTTAATCTGGCCTATTCTTGTCACTCTAACATAGAGCCTGTTAATAGTGTGTAAGTGAAGACACAATCAAAGCACATAGACTCAGAGACAGACTTGGAAAAGACACTAACACACACACACACACACACACCGATACAGTTGACTAGTATCGGCCTCGCCATTTATTCTTAGGGCTCTCCTGACTACCTTGGATTACCGTAAGAGTCTTTATTTAGCTCAGCCAATCCTTATTAGACACACACACGCGCTCACGCACACACACATCACTTCTGTGTCAATGTGTGTTTGTGTCAAGTAATAATGCAGCTACAACAACAGAAAGCATGGATTACAGCCTGTGTCATGGCCGACATGTTAAAGCGTAGCACCCTAACCAACAGATAAGATACACACTTATGAGTTCAAAGTCTGAGAGAATGACTGTAGCTGGGCCTGTGGGTGTGTGTGTGGTGCTAGCATAAATGCTAACTTGTAGCTATGCCAGTGACATGAAAATGTTATGTAATCACATTTCAACCGCTGTGGACACTGTGTGTGTGTGTATGTGTGTTTGTGTGTGTGTGTGTGTGTGTGTGTGTGTGTGTGTGTGTATGTGATTTAAAAAAGGCCTCAAGGGGTGTCATCTTCAGCCATTTCACTGAGAAGGGCGGCTAAATGAAGAGGAGAGAACAGAGAAGAAAGACAGACAGAGGCTAGATGTAGGTTTGAAAATAATTTGTGAGAGAAAATGAATGAGAAAATTAGAATGAAAATGCAAATGGTGGTAGAGAGAGAGAGAGAGAGAGAGAGAGAGAGCGAGAGCATTGTGCACTGCTTTCTCAAACCCCCTCCCCCTTTTATCTCTACCGAACCGTATCTAAACACAAGCAGCAGACACCGTCCAAACAGGATTTGATGTCTCTGTTGTCGCTTCCCCCTCGTGGAATATAAAGACACCAGTCATCAGCGTTGTTACAGTGTGGTTGTTACCATCTGGTCAAGCTGCACGGAGCGACTTTGTGTACAATGTGTTCCCAAATGAGTAGAAAGATCACCGATTACCCCGTTAAAGCATGACACATTCAGTCGATTGTGAATTTGATCGCTATTTACCATCATTTTGATTCGCGGTTCGTTTCATATTGGAACCAATAGCCGGGCTGATATCCTCTACTCCCCTTCCAGGAGGTGCCAGAGAGATAATGTCTTAAATGTACCAGAATCATTTTTCTGTACACTCAGTGACATCAACAACACTCGCTACAACACTGGGGACAGAAGCTGATAAAGGTGATGTATTAACACGGGGAACATGGTATAACAAGTGCACCAGCACTTTCTAGGTGCTCGGATGGAGGGGTGTGTGTGTGTGTGTGTGTGTGTGTGTGTGTGTGATCGGAGTGAGTGAAAGTACGTTGACTTTAAAAAAAACGTCACCTGTCAACACACAAAGTGCTGTGGTAGCAGATATTTTATTAATGTGTTGACTTGGCTTTCAGTTAGAAAATCACTGAACTACTTCCTGGTATGTGAACGCACCGTGCACAAACATAGAGCTGGTTGGTTGATTTCTCCGGTGCTGCCTGGTGTGGGAGTGCACGTGGGGCTCTGAGCGGCCTGAAGAGTACATACTGTAATTCACTTCTCATACTGTTACCAACCAATGAACACACAGAACCTGTATTATTAGGAGCACTAGGTGTGTGTGTGTGTGTGTGTGTGTGTGTGTGTGTGTGTGTGTGTGTGTGTGTGTGTGTGTGTGTGTGTACTGGGGGGGGAAGGGCAGTGAAGCTGCCACTGCAGAAGGCCCCTGATTAGTAATAATCTGTTGACAACCCCCCCAACCCCCTCCCTGGCCTGCCACCCTGTTATGACCTTGACCAGCACCCCGGCTTCCTTCTCCTCTCCTTCTTACACTTTCACATCCACATTAGCACTTCAGGTCCCCGCTGCTCTTTCTCCTCCGTCCTGCTCCCTTCCCTCCCTCGTCACCTTGCTGTATTTTTGGTCTGGTCCGCTGCAGTTTGGTGTCTCCTTGTACTCGAGGCGAGGCCGAGGCCAGGTCGATATATAACAGCCTTTCTTCCATTATTTAAGGTGCCTGCCAATATGTGCCTCATCGTGTGGCACTTGGTTTTGCCCTCCTTGGTTTAGCCATCACTGTCAGAGGGCTGAGTGGCAATATAACAACTAAAAATGTGATGTTTGAGTTTTCGAAAAAAGGTTTTTCCAGCAGTATGTGACTCTAAGTAAGAGAAATGGTCTTTTTCACAGATCACCGTCATGCTCACAACTATTTAAACCAAAATGCCCTGCTTTATGTGTATTACCAGCCATATTGTATGTCTATATTGCTAGTGCATTAGGGCCTCTAGTCTATTGCAAACATTTATACCTCAGGGTTGGAATATATCATCCCTCCTATTTCAAAGTGCCACTTCCTCTCCTATGCAGTTCCTCTGCCAAAACTCCTCTCGCTCCCTCTGTATTTTTGCATAACTGCCTCTCTGTCTCTAGGCGTCTGTCTGGATGACAAAGCATTATTTTCCCTCTGCACTCTCAGCGTGTGTGTGTGTGTGTGTGTGTGTCTGTGTGTGTGTGTGCCCTGAATCCTAGATGTCATTTCTAAATGTGCATTAGGTCTTCCTCCTGGCTAAATGTTCTCATGGGTGTCTAGAATAGTTTCCTCTATGGAAGCAGCTTCATCCTGGCACTACGCTTCCAATCAAAGGAGACTTTCCTCATACAGATTCATTTATCTGTCTATCAAACCATTAGTCAAGTGTCACAAGCAATTAATTCAAACGTACTAACTAACACAACTGTGAATTATAACATCTCTGTGTGGACATGTTGCAGATCTGGTGTCAGCCACCAATGCCACCAACGTGAACATCCCTCAGATGGCCGACACACTGTTTGAGAGGGCCACCAACGCCAGCTGGGTGGTCGTCTTCAAGGCCCTTGTCACCACTCATCACATGTGTGTCCATGGCAACGAGGTTAGTGGGCGGGACCCAGGTGGACCAGTCCAGAGTGAGAGTTTAACAGAGTGTCTTCTTTGTGTTTTCTTTCTTTGTGTGTTGCTGCTGGGTTAATTGTTCCAAGTGTTTACTGTGGAAGAGTGTCCTACTCCCTTACATCTAGTCTAGTCGATAATTGCTGCTCTCAGATCAGTGATAATGAACTCAGGAGGTTAACACTGTCGAGAAATGGAGTTGGCCCTTTGGATGCAGTGAGGGTTGTTGTCTGCGGTGTTGAAAAAGCTTTATCACAGCTAGAGTAGAATCAATTATGGGTTCATGGCAAATTGGAAAAATAAACTGTAGATCTGAACTTTAGAGGTTTTGACCACAATTCTTCAAATAAATTGAATTTGTCCCCGGGGTGTAGTGTGTGAGCAGCCATCCATGTAACCAGAGCTGCAGGAAGTGCTAAACGGATGGAATGAAATGTTGATAAAAAAAAAAGTACAAGGCTAGTTCAATTTACAGGTCTTCCTTTTGTCTTATAGACTTTTTTAGTGTTTTGGCTTCAACTGTAATTGAATTGGTTCCTCCGGTGCACTTGATAAGCTCCATGATTGCCTCGTACCCCTGTGTGTTTTTTCTCTTTTCCTCAGAGGTTCATTCAGTACTTGGCCTCCAGGACCTCTCTGTTCAACCTCAGCAACTTCATTGACAAAACCGGCTCTCACGGTAAGAACGTCCGAGACTGAACACTCGGTGCGTGCATGTGCATCTTTGTGTGTGTGTGTGTGTGTGTGTGTGTGTGTGTGTGTGTGTCTGTGACTGCATTGGTGTATATAGATCGACTGTCTCTGAGATGAGGCCATCAACACATAACTCAGCTGTCTCAGAGTCTCTGGCAAGGCAGAGAGAAACAGGAAGAGATGAACACAAACAGGGCCATCTGGCAAATAGAGGAAATTACACTAAATTACAGGAGGGACTGGACATGGTTACACACACACACACACACACACACACACACACACACACATATACACACACACACTCAGACACGTACATGCATCCAACGTCCACTGTATTGTGTTTGTCAATTTGTCTGAAGGGAGCAATATGGTGTTACAAAATTGCCCATAACGTCTTGCTGTATATCCAGTCATCATGAAATTGATGTCACATGTTGAGAGGAGGTGAGGGACTGTGTCTAGTAAGGCGTTTTAAAATTGACTGACAGCGGTTATCACAAATGGCAAATTTAATCTGCCCAATTGAATTTCATGAAATTTGGTACGCATGCTCCAGGGCCAAGTATTGATCAAACGTTTAATGCTTATCTGCTTATATTGGATAATCCTTATAACTCAAGTTCCTATTAGGTGTTGGCAGGCACACTAGATATTGCAGTCCGGTGGTTGGTTTATTTTCTACCAAGTTCTGAACGCTCTCTGACGTGTCTATTCTCCTCAGGCTACGACATGTCTACATTCATCAGACGGTATGGACGGTACCTGAACGAGAAGGCCTTCGCCTACCGCCAGATGGCTTTCGACTTCACCAAAGTCAAGAAGGGGTGCGTCAGTCATTGCATTGTGCTCGTAGGCCCCTCCCCTTTACAAACTCTCCTTCCCTCTGTTGTAGGCTTGTTAAATCCAGTTATCACTGAGACCTTACCTTCCTCATACTCTTCTACCTGATCCATGATGCCATTCAAAAGTAATTCTACGCATTCTTAACGCCCGTTTCATCCCTTGTCATACAGCAGATCAACTCATCCATGGCTGTCACCAAATGCAGCATTTCTTTTCACTTATTTCATACCATCTCATGGCTGGTCTTATGCCTGAGGTCCATCTAATGCTGTCTCTGTTGTATCCCCTCAGTGCCGAGGGCGTGATGAGGACCATGACCACTGAGAAGCTGTTGAAAGGCATGCCCGTCCTGCAGACTCAGATTGACACACTGCTGGAGTTTGATGTGAGTCCAACTTTGGCTTTATCGTAACCCGCGTTATACTGTGTAAGATCGTTAAAGCTTTTACTGGGTGTCTACAAACTGATGATCAATTGATGGACACCCCTCCCCCTCCCATCTCTTCTCTCGCTCCTCTCTTTCCTTCGTCTCTCAGGTCCATCCCAAGGAACTGAACAATGGGATCATCAATGCTGCATTTATGCTTCTCTTCAAGGACCTCGTCAAACTGTTTGCATCCTACAATGACGGCATCATCAACCTATTAGGTCAGCAGTCCATGAGTGATTAATGCATGAATTGCACTAATATTTCAGAGGATTTTTGTTGGTGTAGCACCACACAGATGAACCCAGGATAAGGACAAAGTGTTTCAATATTAGGGCATTTTAGCTCCAGGCCAGAGAACATGCATTTTCTTGTCAGTGAGCATCCGTAAACGTCTTGTTCTTCATGTTGTTTATAGAGAAATACTTCAAGATGAAAAAGAGTGACTGTAAGGAGGCCTTAGAGATATACAAGAGGTTCCTGACCAGGGTGACCAAGATTGGAGAGTTCATGAAGCTGGCTGAGGTAGGGGGGAACCAATAACATGACCTTCTGAGGAACATGCACGTTGTTTTGTTGGGGTTTTCATGATACGTGCATTTTCCCTCTTTTTCCTTCAACAGACAGTTGGAGTTGACAAAAACGACATTCCTGACATCAACTATGTAAGTCCATGTGTTATGGTTTCTCATTTTTTATTTTTTTTTATTTTACAATTGCTTTGACTCAGGTTTCACAACACTAACACATTGTTAATGCAAAATTCAATACTCTTTTAAATTTGGGCTCAAAACTGCATACAGCGTACAAGATAAAGATAATAAAATAAGTTGTCAAATGAGGTAGTACATCATGTAAAAGATTTATCAGCAACATTGAATATGTTCCTTGTTCCTTGTAGATAAAATCGTCATTATCAAATCATGCTGCCAAACAAAAATCTCAATTAGTATATAATGGTAATATTTAGAGAGAGAGAGAGAGAGAGAGAGAGAGACAGAGAGACTCATGGATCAAAATCTTGTATACTGTATAAGGCAAAATGGATGCAATGGCTTGGATGCAGGCTTTCTGACAGCTTTTCTTGTAGTGGTGAAATAATTACCAATTATGTTGCAGCGCTACTAACCTGGGTACATTTTGTACATTGAAACTCTGATGTGGAAATTGGGGCAAAGCAATTGTAAAAAAAATTAACTTGTTTCCTGGAAGGATTGAAAAACAAATCAAGGATACAATGCACAAAAATGCCTCAATCTCAGCTCCCCTTCCCACCACACACTCACACACACACACACACACACACACACACACACACACACACACACACACACACACGCACACACGCACAAGCACAGATGTCTCACCCAACATAATCTCCCTCTCAGTGTCTCCACCCGGGGGTAGTGGTGGATCTAGCAGACTCAGACGATGAGGATTGTCCCTTTAAACCTCTTGAGGACCCGGTAACCATAGAAACGCAGGCTGGCCTGGCAGAGTGCCTGTTTGCAGGATGGGGTGTTGGCATGTTGATCTTACCATTTTGGGCTAATTTAATTGACAGACACGTTTATTGTCTGTGTGTGTGTGCATGTGTGTGGATGTTGCAGTGAGATTTTTCATACCTCTGGCTCAGATTTTTAACACTTTTTCTAATAGTCTAACAGTGGTGTGATAATTGAAGTGAACATAACGCACAACCTGACAATAGAATTCAGGAGATGTTCATTATTTGGTGATAACCGTCGTGTTCTCGTTCCCTCAGGCTCCCAGCAGCATCCTGGAGTCTCTGGAGACGCACATGAACGGCCTGGAGGATGTGAAGGGTGGAAAGAAGGGGTAAGAGACGTCTTCCATCCTTTTGATTTGATCTTCCTGTTCAAAGACAGTATGATCACACACAAAACCTGATTAGTAGCCAGAATAAAAGAGCCGGGAAGACAAAATAAAAGAAGTAAATGAGGTTGAGACGAACTGATGTAGACCCGAGAACACCCCCCGTGTGTCTTCCCTTTTCGTGAGTTGTCACTAGGAAGCTCAAGGGACCAGGAGATCTGTGGAGAGAAACAGGCCTCAAGTTCAAGTTTGTCTACTCAAACTCGACTGTACTACCTTTCCGCAATTTCATTTAACCCTTCCTCTCTTCTTATCCCCCTTTTATGTTCATTTGGACTCACCAGTGAAGGGTGAGCATTCATGTTTTGCTTGGAGTTGACTAACGTCTTAGAGCAGTAACTATGTTTTTAGAAGTGATTTGTTGACTAATTTCCCTCCAGGTAAAGTTCTACCAAACTCACATGTGAATGATGTGATTCCCCCGTGTGAATAGTACTGATGTCATGATCAAAACATGACCATCATGCACCATAGCAAGGTCTACATGTGGAAATGCCTTGTGTACAGATGTGATTACATGTGTGGACTACGCGAGACACATGTTTTGATATGTTACCATATACCGTGATATTAACGTCACCACATGTGTATCATCACATGCTGACATGTAATCAATATATGAAGAGTTTTGTTCCAAAATTATATATCCATCATTTGAAATAAGTGACACTAGCTCTTACAAGATGATCATTAGCACAGAATTAGGCCATTGGATGGTACTTTTTTAAAGAGAAGAGGTTGACAGAATGATTTTTACAGACTGGATCCTTAAAATGGATAAATATTTTTGGGAAATTAACTTTTCATATGATCACATGTGATGGAAACTGTTGTTTGATTTTATTTGATTGAATTTGATGATGAATTTGGATTTAATATAGACCTTTTCTGTAGACCCATCAAACACTTCAGTCAGTGTTAGGCTGATCTACACGTTCCTTTCAAAGACACTTACTCTTCCTCCTGCTGTTCTTCTCTTTCAGGTCTCCAACAAAGGTAAGAAACACATTTGAAATCATCTCTGTTGTTGTTACTCTCTTCCTGCCCTGTTTTGCTCTTTTTTTTAATCTTTATCTTTTAAATGTTATTCTCTCATTTGTGATCAACGCACCACTAAAAAGGGGCCTCCTTGTCTATTTACCAGGGGTCTCCTACAAACAACGTGTCTCCGACCTCAACTCCAGCCAAATCATCGAACGCTGTCCCCACACTGCAGCCTCCGCCCGGTGAGAGTGGCGCCGCTGCTCCCGCTGAGCCGGCCGAAGAGTGAGTGACCGTTTCCTGCATCCTCTCTGTCAAAAGGGTTGACCTCATTTCCTGTGTCTTAATGCGATTTGATTTGCTAAACTTTTTTTAACCAAATTACTGTGAAAAAGAAATTGCAATTTATTTAATGGTAGATTAAAGATTAAAGATTGTTTTTTTTTTGTTTAGTTTGACGACATCTTGTTTCTGCACAGCACTTCCCAGAGATTGCTTTGTAATCAAACAATACGGGCAGTAGTGTGATGTCTTTTTCCTTCGATTTTCTGTTGATAAAGTTTGAGTTTCTGCAGGTGTCTGTTCAGCCATGGTGGCTATCGCTGCTCATGCTAACTACCCAGCTCTTCTTCTATTCATTCCAAACAATAACTTAAAATGCATCATTTCCTCAGAGGATTTTTCTGGGAGAGGCTATAGGTTGAATCCCTATTGTGTTATATTAACCGTGACAGAAACAACAAATTATTTTTCTAAAAATATCAAGGATTATTACTTTAAGTGAAGTCAAGAAGATGAATGAGATGGAATGAATTTCATTCTCCATCGGTCCTGTCTCTCTCTCATTCTCTCTCCAGTTCTTTGTTGGACCTGGACCCACTCTCCTCCTCAGGTCCCTCAGTACCATCAGCAGCCCCCACGTCTTGGGGAGGTCAGTTTCCCTCCCCTGTCCTGCTACTTCAGATGGGGGACATGTACATTCACCTGCCCACATTTATACCGAGCCACCACCACTGTGGAAGTGCTAGATAAGAAGTAGTTACATAGCTCTAGATAGAAGAAGTCGCTTTGGATAAAAGCGTCTGCTAAATGCCTGTAATGTAATGTAAAGTAATATCAGCCAGTACTTCATTTATACAGTAGTCTATATTAGTAGGTGTGCTTTTCATTAATACATGATAAAGTAAGGGAATCAGCTTGTCGTTTTTGAGGGAATATATTCTTTGACTGTGGTTCATACTCTTCAATGAAATTTAAAAACACATTTCCTTTCTTTTCTGCTTTCACAGACCTTCTTGGGTCAGGTGAGTGTTACGGTGCAATTCCCTCTCTGCCTCTAAGCTCTAGCCTAGTCTAGTCTTAAACCACGCTCCAGGTTGCCTTGATTGTAGTTCAGCAGCTGGATATTACAGTGACTTATGATGCCATTGACTTTGTTTTTCTCTTTTTTTTTCTGTGTGATCTTGCTCGGACTGAAATCAAGGTGACCTGGAATCTGCGTCAGCGTTTTAGTCCAAAGCTAAACTTACATAGACTAGAATGCAGCAATTCCACTTGTTCGCCTCCCTATTTGTCTCATAGTGCTGTTCTCTCTGGTCTCAGTCTGAGTAGTCTCTCTTTGTTTCTCTCTGCTTTCTCCCCCCTCCCTCCCCTCCCTCCACATACTCTGTTGATTGTTTTTTTTGTTTTTGCTATGGGGGCTGTTTTGGTTAACAATTGTTTGTTTTTTTGTTGGTTACTAATGGACGGTGTTGGGTCATTTTGATTTGGTTCAAATTTTGGATTTTTCTTTTGTCGGTCGATTTCCAAAATCTTTTCGCTGGCATTGATTTGAATCTGATCTTTTGGCTTTGCTTTCCTACATTGATTTCTTTATGACGGTGACTTATTTTGGTTCCTCTTTTGGGGTTAATTTTGGTGCCTTGATTTGGGGATTTCAAATACCACCCCCGTTGGTGCTCGCAGAAATGGGCGATTCCTTGCTATCTGAACCCACCCTCACGGCAGAGCCCGCCCCCTCCTCCGCAACAGCAACGCCCACCCCTGCAGCGGCAGAACCTGGAGTCTCTCTAGCTCCTCCCACTAGCACGGCAGCCGCCACCTCCCCTGGCGCCGCCAATATGGATCTGTTGGGAGGTCAGTGGGCTTCCGGAGAATTCTCTACGAAAGAATTACTCTGGAGAGCTCAACCCTAAAACCCATCACATACTATGATAGCACACGGCACTGCATGATCACACACGTATGCAGGCACGATCCTTGCTGATAACCACATATATATTGTCTGTATCCTGCAAGTATCAAAAACTTTTCTATACTCAGGTAGGAGTAGCTGTCTTTGCTAATGCCCGTCTCTTCGATTGTGGAGCAACATCAGCAGCCAATTGCCTCAAAAAAGACCCTCTTGCAGGACACCGGCTGTATACAGGAACACACTCTCTCTCTTACACACACACACACTAAATTCCTCCACAAATACTCACCGACATTGATGCATTATGTAATTATGTACAGCCCACACACTCACCCTCGGCTTGCACATAAACATATTGCTGCACACATTTTTTTCCACGTGCGTCTCGTTTGATAGGCAGACGTGCTTTTCCTTGAGCTCAGCGAAAAGCAATTCTATCAAACCCTGTCACATCGCCACGGCTACAGATGACAGCTGCAACACACGTAGTTACACTGCTTCTAGTCGCATTTTAGACCCTTTGTAGATAAAACCTTGCGGCTGTGCCCTCCTGTCTGTATTCCCATTCGTCCAGTCACCTGTCAGCCATCCATGCCACAAAATCAGTGTTGTAAGTTTCAATTTGTTCACACAAAATGATGCTGTCACCGCGCAACATCATTTTCAATAAGTTGAATACTTTGAGTGAGTGCTTTGAGTCAATTCAAATGCTCTCCGCTTATCTTCGTTTTTCTTTTTCTTGTCTCTCCTTTTCTCTCTTTTTCACATTCTGCTTTTCTCTCTCTCTCTCTCTCTCTCTGCCTGTGTCATGCTGGGGTTTGTATGAACCCCAGATGCATTTGCAACACCTGCTCCTGCCACTGAGGCCTCTGCAGCAGCTGACGGTGGCGCTGCCACTACACCCACCCCAGCCGCCAACACTGGAGCTGGTGGGTGACTGAAAGTGTCTGTGTGTGTGAGTGTGTGTGTGAGTGTGTGTGTGTATGTGTGTGTGTGTGTGTGTGTGTGTGTGTGTGTGTGTGTTTGAATGAGTGCGCCGTATATCGTGTGTTGTTTTTTTTTGGAGTGCGTCGATTTTATTCGTTATTAAGTTTTCATCAGGGCTGATCTCAAGGCTGCGTCAGTAGGCGTTCCCTAAATTCCCATGGTGTCGCCGCCGGTCTCTGGACAGTGCTATTGTTGTTACCATGGAGACTGATGATGATGATGATGCTGCTCTTCCTTGTCAGGTTTTACCTCGCAGTCACGGGAAACGTTTGCACTTGCTGTCATGTAGAAGGTTGCCTGTGGCGGCTGGTCCGGTTTTAGCTGCAGCGTAGAGGTCTCTGGGGATTGAATGGTAGCACTGAGGTGTTCAGTGATGTCATTTCCTCCCCCCATGTGCTGTATGTACACTAATAATGTGCTTTGATGCATATAGAGAACTGGAGTGTTCTCTCCCCCCTTAATCCCCCTATTCATACTTTTTCATTCCTTTCTCCTCTCCTGTCATTATTACAGTATTGTCATTGCATTGAAACACACATGTATGTCCTGTGTTATATTAGTATCACTCTAACAATCCCGTTTCTCTCCACGTGTCACTCCCCTCCCTCACCCCTCTCCCCTCCACCCTTCCCTCCCTCCCTCCCATCGAAGACCCCTTCGCCCCCACGGACGGACGCTCCAACGCGGCGTCCTCCGGTCTAGACCTGTTCGCCATGATGCCGGTGGAGAACAACACAGGCGGTGCGCTGGACGCCTGCTTTAGCTCCGTGGCGCCCCCGCCCTCCCCCTCCCCGCTCTTCACCTCCAACACCATCACCACCGCCGCCACCATTTCAGCACCCGCCCCCCCCAACACCTCCACCCCCACCACAAACCTTTTCAGTGGTAAATGTTGAAGACGTGTGGCGGGTTTGTTTTCCATGTTGCTTGGCATCACATAGTGTTTCCTCTCCTCTCCTCTCCCCTCCTCCCCTCTCCTCTCCTCTCCTCTCCTCTCCTTATCATCTCCTCTCCTCTCCTCTCCTCTCCCCTCCTCTCCTCTCCTCTCCTCTCCTCTCCTCTCCCCTCCTCTCCTCTCCTCTCCCCTCCTCCCCTCTCCCTCTCCCTCTCCCTCTCCCTCTCCCTCTCCCTCTCCCTCTCCCTCTCCTCCTCTCTTCATCTGTCTCTCCTACTTCATCAGACTAATTGATCGCTCTCTTTCATTTCAGCCTGGCTGCTCTCTGTTCACTTCTCTCTTTCTGCCTTTGATTCTCCAGATGTGACTTTGAAGGAATCAACTTTCATCAGCGGTTTACAGTGTTTGAGCATTTTCGTGTTTGTGTCTCCACGCGTGCACGTGTTTGTAGATCTCTTTGATTCCACGCCAGATACGAGCTTCACCAGAGCAGACCCCGCTCCCAGCGCTGACTTGTTTGCAGCAGGTACCCGATCCCACCCCTGCTGTCCTCTTTCTTACTGGCGTCTCTCACGTCCCTTCCTCCCCTTCCTCTGCCTGTCAGCTTTTGTCCTTGGCCTTGATCAGTGAAGAAGAAAGGAATTGCGAGCGCTCTCCTCTGGGTCACCCACAGGCTGTTCAGCTGTGCTCTGTCACTTCTCCCCTCCCTCTGAAACATTTACTAAAGCACCGTTACCTCCTTTCCCATTCCAGCATGTTCTACGTGCACTGCATTTGGAATTGTTCAAAGTGCATTTTAATGAAATTGTTTGTAAAAACAGCTAGGTGTGTGTGTGTGTGTGTGTGCGTGCGCGTGCTCTAAATGTCATCTCCACCTTGCCCTCCCCAGCGGATGTGTTCTCCTCCCCCGCCCCCCTCCTCTCCTCCGCTCCCCCACCCAAAATGGACACTGGAGCCATCATGAACCTGTTTGGTGGTGGGTAACTCACATAACTCCCCCCCTCCCCCCTATCTCTCCCCTTCAAGAAAACCTTTCTTCAAAGAGGGAGGAGCCGAATCTGTGAATCAGTCGAATCAATCGGTTCATATTTTTGGTTTGATTTGATTTTCATTCAAGCTATCAAGGCTTCATAACTGTCGTGACTACTGTTGGGGTTGTAGAGATAATGTACTTTTCCCGTGCATTAGTTCCAACGTCTAATTGATTTTGTGTAATGATTATAGATATCTTGTAAGAACAGGAACTGCAGATACCTGAGGCTGAGCTTGGTTCACTGAGGATATAAGAGTTTTACTGAAATAGTCCCATTATTCATGTGCTTGAGGGTGTAGCCGCAAGCTACGACCTTAGCTGGAGGTTTGTGATTTCTTTCCCAGCCTTGGTGTAAAAACAACAACAGATTGTACGTGTGTATTTGTATATATAGTACGGCGTTACGATGAGGTGTGTGTGTATGTACGTGTGCGTATATGTTTATATTTTCGTGCATTCCCCTTTAACACCGCGCTGTTTGTTTGGCATTCCCAGTGTGGAGCCGAAGGCTGACTATTACCCCTTCTTTGCCCTCATGCTGCGATGGGAATGACTCGGCCCGCTTTGGCCTGGCACGATATGGTCTGGTATGTGTTGGGTTGACCTGGCAGAGTCCACTGGAGGAGATGCCCCGTCTGCTGCTGCTGCTGCTGCCGCTGCCCCTGGCGCCGAGTTAATGTCAGGTAATACCCCTGCGGTGTGCGGCCACACCCTGCATGCACGGCGCACCTACAGTACTACGTTCCACTTCCATCGCATTGAAAACACATTGTGCCGTAACTGCAACGTATTCACTGTATCGCGGGGGGTGTCCAATCGTGTGCCACGGAGGGTATGCAGGTTCTCGTTCCCACCGAACACTACACCAGGTGATTCGACTGGTTATCACACCCTCAACCAGAGAGGAGGGACTAACCAGTGAAATCACCCGGTGTAGTCTTTGGTTGGAATGAAAACCTGCATACACTCACACCCGTCACACCCTCCATGGCACATGATTGCACACCACCGCTGTATCGCATGCCTTGTGTCTTTTCTACCAATAGGGTGCATTGCTAAGAACCTAGTCTTCCATTTGAGTACTTACACGTGTGGTTTGCCTACCAAGATTTCTGTTTTGTGGCGATGAAATCTGTTAATAGCAGTTTCTATGAATGAAACGGTACGCTGTTAGCTATCCTGCTGTATACATATTTCACATTTCAAATATATTTTTTGCTTGATTGTAGCCTGTTTTTGAGTGGCCACATACTGAATACCCAAGTGCGATCAGAGCCTGTGGATGTCCATGTATGGTCGTGTTAGTATCGTGTTTGTGTGATCACATTTACTCTTTGTAATGTGATTACGTTTCAAGTATTGGATCACCACACGTGCATAGTGTCGCTGTGGTTATCAAAGGAGTCTTGTGGGGATTCTTCACTGCTCAACTTGGTAACCGTGGTAACTGTGTTACCGTGGCAACATGGGCCCCGCTCACCTGTGTTCTCTGGTCATCTCCCCTGTCAGTGTTCTGCATGTTATGTAATTGATGGTCTGCGAATACTACTGCTTTAAGGCTTAACTCTCTCTCCTCCTTCCATCCATCCCTCTGTTTTTCTATTTCTTTCATTCACACAATACTTTCTAATGGTTACATTTTCACCTGCACCTTTAAAACCTCATTGCATTTTTTCCCCTCTCTCTGACATCCTGTGCATTTCACCTTCCACTTCCCTCTCTGTCTCTCTCTCTCTCTCTCTCTCTCTCCATCTGGCTCTTGGGCTGGCTCATTGCTTGCTTCCTGCCGTTTGATTGGGTGAGTTTCCTGGCTCTTTAACATGCTAATTTCCCACAGTGCACTGCTGCATTGCAGTGGTGCAACCTCAGCTGCACTGTCCCTTCCCACCAGATGCCTGGTGGTTAGGAAGCGTGCGTGAAGTAGCACTATAATTCAAGGCTTCTTTAGCAATTAGCTTAGCTTCATCTGAGCTGCAGTGCTTTTGCTCTGATGACAGTTTCAAATCAGTTCAAAATCATTAACGTTTGAGTACTGACAGATGTTATTGAGATTGCATATGATAATGTGGTAAGAAGACACATCAAACAAATTTCAGTTTTATCTGTATATATATTTCTAGAGTTATAGTAGTTCTTGTTTCTCTAGCCCTGTTGGCACATTAGCGTTGTAGTAAGTGCTGACCTGACAGATGTCTCCTGTAGCAGATGGGGCTGAGTAAGCTGTGTCATATTACTAATATGTTGCACTGTAATACAGTAGAAACCTCCATAGTAAAATGACACAAATATTTATCATGATTAGAATATACTGATATCGCTCTGAATCCATTTTGTTCTTTTATTGAATCTTACTATAATTGTTTTTAAAAATATATTTTGTTGCATTCCATTCCAATGCTCCTCTGTTGTCATGGAGACATCTATCATTTGGTTGTCATGGTAATCCTCAGTAGTAAGGAGGCCTCCTACTCAGTTATGGTGAGAGTGAAGATTGCGGTTGTTGGAGGATGCTAACCTCTTTCTCTTTCTCTCTCTCTCTCTCTCTCTCTCTCTCTCTCTCTCTCTCTCTCTCTCTCTCTCTCTCCCCCCCCCCCCCCCCCCTCTCTGCTTCTTCTCCCTCCTGTAGTGTTTGATGGACTAGGGGATGTAATGAAGCCTGCTGTAACCCCCCAGCCGGGAGACCTTGATGCCACCATGGCTAACATGGCTGGTAGTAAGTAATCATTCAGATTAGCTTACATCCAGTAGCCTTAAACCTCATGTAGTCATAACAGTGTTGAATACAGTCAATTCACAGACCCCTGCTCTCTCTCTCTCTCTCTCTCTCTCTCTCTCTCTCTCTCTGTCTCTCTCACAGATCTTACGATGGGAACCCCAGCGGCCCCTCAGGTAGCTCCCCCTAGTTGGGGTGCTCCCATGGTAAATGTTGTGTGTGTCTTATAGCATGGAGTGGAGCCGTGTGGCAGTGACAGGCAGGGCATGGAGCCAGTCACAAGCATTGCCCTCATCTGGCTCTCCAGGGTCCAGGTCCAGTCATAGAGCTAGGAAACTGAGAGGTGTGGCAGTGAAGCAAGGCAATCGGGATGTGTCACTTGGATGAATTCCAAAGCAGCCTTCATCTTTATACAAGTCATTGATGGATGTTATTAAAGTGGCACATCTCAGTAAACCCCTGGCTTTCACTATGTTATTATAAGTCACATCCAGCGCTTCTTTGTTCCGGGAATGACAAAAGCAGATATTTCAGTCTTAGTTTCATCAGTTTTAATGCTGCTTTAATTACTTTTTTTTATTTTTTCTGGAATACCTACTGGAGAGTGATGAAGTGCCAAATTAAGAAGCTTGTTGCTTGGGAACAGCTTCTTCCCTTAACTTCTCATATAGTTCTAAGCCTGATAGAGTCCATGCAAGCCTGACCACCATGGGATACTCCCCCTTCATACATACAGTCGTTGCTTCTTACGGCTTTGTCAGATGTTACTTTGGCAACAACAGCTCTACATGGGATTTCATACAAAACAAATACCTCATCTCTGATACTCCCATCAGGGGTAGGCTGTCTGCAAAAAGCTTACCCACTGCTCTATAAATACAAGGCTATCTGAATCCAGACATTAAGTTAGGGCTTGTGTCTGTGTGTGTGTGCTGTGTTTGTGTCTTTGTTTGTTGGTGTGTCATGTTTTAATCTGCCGATTTAGTGTGTCTCTTTGTCTTCCTCATGATTTTGTGTGTGTCTGAACATCGTTTGTGCATCATTTATATTTGTATGTGGCCACTGATGTGTGTGTTTCTGTTGCAGTGCCTGTGCCTGTGTTATATGTAGTGTAGTAACATCCCAACTCCTCCTCTCCCTTCCCCTCCACACCTTTAGACCATACCCACGGGGGTCCCTCCTTTTATGGGGTCTTACCCCTGCTTCAGCATGGTAAGACCACCAGTCCCAGACCACTGGTCCAGGAACATTAGGAACACCTAAGATGGCCAATGACCCCTTTAGGCGGCCCACACACACTTCAGATGGCCAAGATTGTGTCTTACTGTCTCTTTTCTTCTGTTTGTCCCTGTTAAAGCCCGGGGCGCCAGGCACTGGTGCTCCCATGATGCCCATGGTTAGGCCAGGCTTCCCAGCTACAGGAGCAGCCCCCGGAGCACCGGTAAAACACGCTCATGTATACTGGGATTATACATATACACACAGACACAAACACTCATTGCAAACATATCCATATCCAAAAGCAACATCTGCTCTCACAAAAGGAGTTCAGGTGCTTTTTACTGCTCAGCGTCAGCTAGCTAACAGTCGATGTATCTGCAGATGTCTCCAGGGATTGCCCAGAGCCCCAGGAGGCCCCCACCTCCGAGGAACGCTCTGGATGACCTCAACATCAAGGATTTCATGTAGACTGACTCTGACCCGTAAGCCCCAAGGTAGATCTGCTCTCTCTTTGTCTCCATGTGTCTTTCTGAATCCTGTTGTCTTGCTTTCTCTTTCTCTGTCTCACCATAGTCCAGAAGAGATTTGAGTTGTTGAGCAGTATGTGGATAGTATTGATACGGTCTGTGGATACGACTTGGGTTAATCAAGTTTCATTCACTCTTTTTCTCTCCTGCCTCTCTCTCTCTGTTCTCTCTCTCTCTTCTTCCCTCCAGAGGTTGGTGTTGTGTCTGGAGCTCTGTGGATGTGGATGTGTGCACTTCCCTCCTGCCTTCCCTCAGTCATGCCCCAGCCCCTCAGCCAATCAGCCATCAGCTCTTCGATCTTTGCCCTCAGACTTCCTGCCAACCACAGCCACCCCACCCCCCCCACAAAAAAAAAACCTTGCCCTCCCTATCTAATGTTGTAGCACAACCGTGAATGTGAACCCTAGATACAGAAAACAAAATTCCGTTTATGTGTGTGTGAGTGTGCGTGTACTTCAATGTTAACCTTTACTTAATATACTATGAGAAAAAATGAACTTTAAAAAAAAAAAAATGTAACATGTATTTAGATTCGTTCTGGATTTCCTCGTATCAGCTGCATTGGAATGGTGGATATATGTTGGTTTCTTTGCGCATTTCCGAGGACTGTGTTGTTAAATGTGGACTGTGTTCGGTGTGTGTAAACCTCACTGGCCAATCCCCACCCGCTCCCCTGCCCCTGCTGTCCAATCTAATGCTGAGATGTTTATGTCATTAAAAACTTGGTTGTACTTCTATCTGCTTGACCATCCGTCCATCCTCCCACCCACCCATCTATTCAACTTCTTTGGGAACAATTCTGAATCAAAGTGTAACTTAAGCCTCCAACTTGCACCACAAATCTGGGTTCAACATAGAGCAAATCATACGGTACCTTCCACTTTGTCTTCAGTTGGATTTTCATTTTTATTTTGTCTTTTTTTTGGGGGGGGATTGTGTGATACATGCAAAGATTTGTGGACTGTATTAAAATTGACATATGCATTTTAGAATATTTTGATGATAGATTACACATATTTTCTTTAATCTTTATTTTGAGAGAAAAATGTATCATATATTTTTAGTTATGTCAACAAATTGTATGGTGGAAAAAAATGGTGCAAACAGATTCAAAAAGGCCCCGCCTCCTTTGTACATATCTCTCAACCTGTATTCAGAGGCAGTATTGAATGGAAAAACCCAAGTGTTTACTGTTGCTCTCTCTGCTGGTGTGGAGTGATACTGCATCATAGCATGCAACATGAGGTTACTCTAGGAATGCGTTCCAGTACCCTCAAAGAGCTTCTTTCCTCGTCTCCTTCTCCACTTGACCGCTGACGTTTGACGATTGATGCGAACGCTCAGCGTGTCAATTTAGTGGTGGGAATGAAAGAGGCGAGGAGAGATTTGCAGGACGTATCTGGAACGTGACCTCAGCCCTCCTAAGGTCGTTGTGAAGCAGTGGTCGGTAAAGTTGTACATGTACTCTCATTGGAAGTTTTGGGGACTCTCACTGTAAAGCACTCAAATATATGCTGGATGTTCCGTGTGTTGTTTATTTCCAAAGTGACTGTATCTTAATCCATTGTGGCATTACAAAGTGTTGAACGAAAATAAAGACGATTAAGACAAATGAAACAAAAAAAAAAAAGAATGTGGATAAGTAATGTTTGCTAAGTATTCGTATGAAGGCTGTGTTGTTTTTGGGTTTTATGGATGGCATCGTCCTCCCTCCCTCACCCCACTTGCATGTGAGTCCAAATGAGATGCAATAAAAGACAAATACACTGATCCAAACAACCCTCATGCCTCATCACTTATCTCTGTTCTGTTTTGTCAGCACACAACACTGTTTTTTTTTGTTTGTTTTGTTTGTTTGTTTCAGTAACCTCTTGAAAAATTCAAAATTTTTATTTGCTGTCAATAGGCAGGTTTTTATAGACATGAAAATGATCGTTTATGACATGAACATTACCAAAAATCAATGCATACAAAATTGCAATGCAAGCCGTCCCTACACATTTATTAGTGACTTGATATTCTAAAAGCTTTCAAACTCCAGAAAACATTGACAACATATCAGAAAGAACAATTTTGCAAGTGACATCCATACATACAGATGGTGAGTAGAAGTCTCTTTCAGATACATGTCCTTAACCATCAAGTGAAATGAGCACCAACAGAGCTCGATAGGCTAGCACCAGTTGCACGTGTGTGCATCAGTATAGCTGCTATCTAGTAGCAAAAAAGGCAAGGTGTTTAAGTGTTAAAGAAATAAAACATACGCTCCTTTTTCTCTTTCAATCTTGGGAATAACATACTGACTGGGCTGACTGGGCCCTAGATTCATGAAGCCTAGTATTAGCTTAGCAATCTTGAAACCTGACAAACAATACTATCACTGAAGAGGTAAGCTGGTCTCAGTTCAGCACTCCTGATGTAAGATACCTTTTGAATGAATTGAGTCTGGATCTTTTGCTGATCTCTTGTAAAAAAAAAAAAAAAAACCCACATTGATTCCCCATCTCAAACCTCTTTACACAGACTGGGGTCTCCGTGGATCCAGTGGCAGATCTGGGCGTATTTGGGCGGCGTGATCCTCACTGCAACATTAAAGTCCCTCTGTTCCCCTTCCTCCTCCTCCACCCACCGATGCCCTGAGAACACCCCGATCACTCTCCGTTGCCACGTCCCTTTCCTGCCTGCGCCGTCGTCCGCTTCCTGTCTCAGGCGGATGTAGACCCCTGCGCCTGTCGCCCCCTGCTGCGCATCGCAGTGCTGGTACATCAGCTCGTCAGACTCTTTGGTCACTGGGCAAAAACGGTACACTACTTTCTCATCTCCGTGGCCATCCAGCAGGCCTTTGTCAGCGTCATAGCCTGAGAAGTGGATCCGTGCCAGGGGCTTATTAGAGGGTGCTACCCCAAGCTCCATGTGCTTTTGTTTGACTGGTCGTTTCAGCTCCAGAAGGGCATAATCATAGTCAGGTGCGATAGAGTTGGTTGAGCTCTCCGTGTGAATCCATCCTTTGGGGATGCGGGTTTGTTTAACCCGTGTCCAACGGAAAACAGGCTGCTTCTTGACTTCAGTACTGCGTCGTATGCGGTTGAGACTGGGCCTTTTTTGTGAACCTCCTCTGCTCTCCTTATCAATGTTTCCTTGATCAGCTGCTCCCTCTTCACCCCCTTTCTTTCCTCTCTGCCGCCTGTCTTTCCTTCCCTTTGTCCGTCTCATCATTTCCCCATCAATCCCGTTCTCCTCACCTTCCTCCACTATTCCTCCCTCTCTTTTCTCCTCACCCGTCTCTCCCTCTCCTCTCCTCCCACCTCGTCGCCGCCCTCCTCTCCTCCTTCCCCCTCTTCCTCTTTTAGTCTTGAGCTGTAGCACCCCCACTCTAAGCCTTCTGACCCCTCCCAGGTAGTCCCTCCCGTCGTGGATGCAGTGGGCTGCCGTTAGCACATGTTTTGCGGATACTAGGACTCCAGAGCACCCTGTAGAGAGGCGAACCGCAGTAGAGAACGGGTAGTTAGTGGTGAACTGCGAGTCGGAGATCACAAAGCGCCCATCTGCACCGTAAACCTGCCGTTTACTGCGAATGCGTGTCGATGTGTGGGCAGGTGTACGTGGAGACGTCTCGTTAAAGCCCTGCAAAGTGATCTCTGTCTGCGTGCGTGTGCCATTATCATACATTGTCTCATATCCCAGAATCCACTCTTGCTCAGTCTGGTCCATAGGTGATAGGGCACTTTGACACTCTATCCCGCACAGTCTCTCTGTCCCCCCTCTCTCCCCATCCTCTTCCTGCCCTCTGAACATCGGGGTGTTTAAAAGCTCGGTGTGTCTGTCCAGCACCAACGGGAGGCTCTGCCTGGACCACATGTACACTTCATTCTCATCATCCTCACTGCGGAGCCCAGAAACCACCAGGGCAGCCAGCAGCAGACACAGCAAGTGTTCAGGGTCCATCCCACTGAAGAGAGAGAGAGAGAGGGAGAGAGAGAGAGAGAGAGAGACAGTGACTACCACTAACATGATGTTCGAGAGAGAGTAAACTATGCATCTCTCTATTAGCAGCCTGCATGCTGTTTACATAACCAGGAGAGGGCGCACAATCTCAATCACTAGTACACTACAGCATCATAAATTACTACTAATTTACTCTAATATGAAATCGATCTGAGGTGCTTGCGATTAAGTTCATATTAATTGTATGCATTCTTATTAACTGCACTATTTTAGTTACAGTCATGTAGTTACACAACTAAGTGATATTAGTCTATATATCTAACTATACCATCAAAATGATTACCTCTTAAAAATAAACTTTAAACTTTACAACCCACGCAGCAATTAAGATACAATATTGCCGAAAAATAATTTGCAACAATTCACGGGAATTGCTGTGAGGAGAAATAATGATGAAAGAAAATGTAATTTTATTTTGAAACATCATCACGCCCGTGCGTAAATTGGCATTACAATCACTGATGAGAGCGGTACAAGAAATATAAAGTCTAACACATTCCTACCTGCCAACATTCAACACACACCAGAGCAACTTCCAGTGAATATTCTGATATAGATCAATACAAAATCTGCTCTATCCGAGAGACTTCTAATAGACCTGGTCCCATCATTGCCGGGGCTTCAAAGAACAGGAGCGCAAGGAGAAGCTGTGTGCAAAGATCCTCATGGAATCAGACCGCGATGCAGAAAAGTTGACGAGCAAACAGGCAGAAGGGGGAGCCAACTGAGTCGAGGAGGGTGCGAGTATGAATGAAGTTTTTGATCATGTGATGACATTGAATTTCAACTCAAAAGCAAAGCCATATGTATAGAAAGTTCAGATTTTTTTTTCTCAGATTCCACAAATATTTTGGCAACACTTTATATTAAGGTACACATATTCACGATTAACTAGCTGCTTATAAGCATGCATATTAGTAGCATATTGGCTCTTTATTAGTCATTATAAAGCACTTATTAATGCCTTATTCTGCATGACCATATTCTACAACTGTGGTAGAATTTATGTCTATATGTCGTGTCTTATGTCTCGATCACTATATCCCAACCTTTCTGTTAATATGATTGTGTTGTACCCATCTCTAGCGCTAGTATAAGGTAATCCTAACTGTTACATTACCGTGAGCCCATACTGAAGGCTGACCCCATGAGAGATTCAAGAAACCTTCAATACCATACATATTGTTTAGTCTAGGTTGTAAATAACCTTGTAGATGTTTTAATGATGATGAAACTACCCCCCCTCTCGTCTTTCTTCCTCTTTATAATCACTGTTCAGACAGTTCTCTGGTAGAGATCTGCATACCATACTCGCAACTCTTATTGACTTTTCCCTCAATAGCCTCCTAATTAAGCTACTGCTTATTGATAGTAAGTAAGGAAGTTGTTGTACATGAATTAAGATCTTAATATGCTTTGCTCAGTATGGGCCTTATAAGGTGGTAGTACCACAAGAATAGTCATTCTCCCTTAATAACACTTAATTAATATGGTCTATTCTTATGTAACAAAACTACTAGTGTTAATAGTGTTCAATCAAGTCTTTCTAACTCAGAATATGTTCCTCATTCTAAAGTGAGGTGTGAGGCGTGTTTGATACTTATCAACTTCTCCTTTCTACTTAACTCATGACACTGCAACACCACATACCCCTTGTGTGGTGTTCGGGTCTGTGGGACCCGTTTTCAATGTTTACTAAAAGAAAAATGATACAATGAATTATTTTTTTAACCTGAGACTCATTGGCCTTGGCTCATTTTCTGTGAAGAACATGTAAAAGAACACATTTTTATTGAGTGCACACTGTGCACCCCCCCTACACATGTATATTACATATGTGGTGTTCGGGTCCCAAGGGCAATAAAAGTGTGGAAATTCTAGGTAAAAACAAGTAAACATAGGAAAAGTGTCCCTTCACTCTGTCTTCCTCCTACCTGGGCCTTAGTGAGTGTGTGTGTGTGTGTGTGTGTGTGTGTGTGTGTGTGTGTGGTTGTGCTTTTAGATTTGCAGCATGTTTCATAGATTGAACAGGACTCTGACCACCATTTTATAGGCATTATTGCCAGAATTAAGAATAGTTCCATCACCACGCCCCACACCCAGATCCACCAATACACTTGGCCCACACACACACACATACTCCCAGTCCTAGTGAAATTGAATGGTCTTCTTGCCCAAGGAATGAGCCACCCCACATGGCTGCCAATGTGATATGGATGGAACCAGGGCCAACACGGTTGAACATATCATCCCAGACACCATCTAGGAAATCATTCTGGACTGCACTAATTTGAAGGGAGGGCATGCTTTTGGAGAGAGGTGAATTTCCGGTAGAACATTATTGACAAAATAAATATAGATATATAGCATTTGGGAATGAAACATTAGACATTGCACATACATTTTATTTTACAGCATTTTACATGTTTGTTTTTTTACATTTTATTATCAACAAATGTAATGGAGTGATATTGGGTATGGGGAGGAAATAAAACAGGTCCAGGTACTATGCAGAATTCCCCCACTTTGACACAGAGTTTGCCAAATGATGTCAGAAGAAAAAACTGGAATGAATGAATGTGTGCGGTTGTGGCTGCTATCTATTCTAGTCCATTTGAATAGCAAATGTGTCACTTCCTGTTGTATTGCTTCCTCTTTAACACGAATTTAAGCATCGTCCTGAAGTGACGATTCACTCAGTGGACAAGCTTCAGTTTGTCAGCCAGCAAGTTAACGATGGAACAACTCAACTTCCCCGTTGTCACTACCAACACTCCCAACGGCTCCTCCACCCTGGATGATCCGCTAGCTGTCTCCTGGGGCTCTAGTGCCCTGGCTCCTGCGGTGCTCCTGTCCTTCTGTTTCCTGCTGGGGGTTCCTGCTAACCTGGCGGTGGTAGTGTTCCTCCAGAAAAATCGCCAGCAACTGTCCAGTCTGAGCCACTGCTTGATGCTGAATCTGGCTGTGTCGGACCTCCTCTGCCTGGTCCCCCTGCCGATATGGATCTACACTCTACTCTACGGCTGGACCTTGGGCCTGGTGGCGTGTAAGGTCCTGGCGTATGTTGTGTACTGCAGTATCTATGGTAGCCTGCTGACTGTGACTGTGCTGAGCATCCAGCGCTACATCCAGGTGGTTCACGTGCAGAGACGGCTGGGCCAAATAGGACAGAAGAGGATGCTGCTTCTGCTCTGGGTGGTTGTAATGATCCTGGCCAGCCCTACTTTGGTAGTTCGACAGCTGATTGAGGTCGATCACAGTCTAGCCTGTCAACCGGTGTACTCTTCAAATGCCCAACAAGTTGCTGTCTTACTGACAGAGTCCCTGCTGGGATTTGTTCTCCCGTTCTCCGCCGTGGCATCTGCGTACATCTGCCTCCACAGGAAGGTGAACCAGACATCTTTCTTTAACAACCCACGAATGACCAGATTGATTTCCAGTATCATTATAACTTTATTTACTCTCTGGATGCCATATCACTTGATTAATATACTGGGTGTGGCTGCTATCTTGCTCAAGAACACGTCCCTGTTGAAATTTTGTTCGATGAGCTGGAACATTGTCGGCGCACTGACATTTGTGAACAGTTGCCTGGATCCAGTCCTTTATGCCTTTGCCTCTCGAAACATCTGCAGCGCCTGCAGTGCATGAGAGCTAACACAGGAGTTGTTAACACAGGAGCCGGTCATGTTTGTGTGTCTAATCATTTGACATGTGTATTGCAATGTAAAGCCGCAGTGGCCACCAGACATCAAGACATCAGCGTGCTGGCAGTGCATCAAGACGTGTTGCTCTTTTGGCTGTGGAACAAAGTGGAACCCACCAAGACTATTTCAGTCAAGAGAATCGATCCCCCCCTATTCTAATTCTATACTCGCACGCCGATATTGGGTTTAGGGGTGCGGTGCTGGCATTTGTAGAGGGAATGTCATGAGAGAGCTGTGGATGATTTGTGGTGTATCGGTGGTGGTTGAAGTTCAGCAACTTGGCTTTCTCCCCTCAAATCAACTGTGTGCTGATTACAACTGGGCCTGAGCCAGAGCGATCAAAATGGAGATGTAGTTCATACTCAAGAGACTATTTTCAGCTCCCTCGTAGAAGGAAGTTGAGACGTGTGCAAAGTAAATGAAGCAAAAGTGATTAAAATCAATGGGTTCACCGCAGAACGCCGGAAAAGACAATTCCTATCAAAATGACATTTACTTTGACCATGATCTTAATGATTCCTCCATAAATATGAATCCATATGCATCTTCTCTTTATTCTATTCTATTTTTATTATTTTTATGATATTGTTATTATTATTATTTTCTCATTTCTTATATCTTTTAATATATTTTAGCATGAATTTCTCTCTTTCTCTCTCTCTTGCCTTTACAGTACTTGCGTTTATTAGTTTTGTTTTTATTTTTCCCTTGCTATGTTTATTGTTTATTGTTTATTGTTTATTGCTTATTGCTTATTGCTTATTGCTTATTGTTATTGATTCTGATTCTGATTCATTTGTGTGTGTGTGTGTGTGTGTGTGTGTTGGAACTGTCATAAATCAGGTTCTGCACTGTGGAATAAGGCATAGCATTGGTTTTGTTTCATAGCATTTTAGCTTTAGTATGTAAGTGCATCTATGTATGAATGTATGCTTGCACACATGCATGAATGCAGCCTGTGTGTGTGTGTGTGTGTGTGTGTGTGTGTGTGTGAGAGAGAGAGAGAGAGAGAGAGAGAGAGAGAGATCCTGTGTGGAGGAACACCAATTAATGAACATATTGAATAAATGTTTGCATTGGAGTGAGTCCAGTGAGAGGAATGACCCTTCATTCATCTGCCTTGTTTAGAGTGAGAGAGAGAGAGAGAGAGAGAGAGAGAGAGAGAGAGAGAGAGAGAGAGAGGGAGAGAGTGTACTGTACTGAAGTATGTGTACTGACAGCAGATAATACACAGATGTGTTGATTTACTGCTGCCCTTAGCTGTGGGTGTCCACTGGTGTCATTCATTCATTTAATCATTCATTTGTTGACCTCTGGATGTCAGACAGAGATCCCGACTCCAATATTTTGCTGTATGATTTGTAAAAGAAGACAAAAACATTCTTCTCCTCTAATAAATCGGAAATTTAACACCCCGTGAAATGTCTTGTTTTAACCTCTCCATGCGTCCATTTATAAAAGGAACCAGTGGTAGACAATGAACACTTACCATCAAAGTGAGATGATTTTGATGATATATTGTGGAAGAACTGATGTCTTAATCACTATATCCCAACCCATCTGAGTAATATGGGTTAGGGTTAGGGTTGTACACATCTCTAGTGCTAGCATGAGGTCATCCTAACTTCTGCAGTATCATGTGACATGTATCTGAATGAGGTATGTGTGATCTGCCCATATGAATGTATCGCTTGTGTGAAACCACACTGAAGTCCGACCACACAAGAGACTCAAGAAACTTTTCACACAGTACATATCGTTCAGTCTAGGTTGCAAATTACCTTGTAGATGTTTAGAAAGGATCCCCCTCCCGTCTTACCCTCTTTATCACCACTGTTCAGATAGTACCTGCATACCCTACCCTGTGTGAGTACTTTTATAAATAAATATAACTCATGACTCGAGGACCCTTTGTCAATCTCTGAATTTATTCAACATCTGGTGGGCTGATGGGCTGTTACACTTTCATGTTCAAGAGTGTAATTTATCCTCCATACAGATATGTGTTGCTCCACTGTGTAACCCGCCCCCCTCTGTCTCCGCTCATATATTGGTCGTTATGATGTGCCACTCACGGCAGCCCAGCACCAGTGTAGATTATTCTATGTTTCAGTACCTTTCCTTATGCTGCCTGTGTGGCGAGCATTTTCTGTAAATAACTCTGGATAAATATATACACTCTGAAGTCTCTGATGATGGTGGGTTACATCCCAGCTATTTGTTTACATGCTCTTTCCATTCAGTGCCTTATGATCTCTATTATTCATCACTTTTTTTTTTTTTTTTTCCTTGTCTTGCACGTACACCAGATAATGCCTGTTGTTTCTGGTGAACCAGGAGGTCCAGGGGCCTTTAATTCTGTGTGTGGTGAAGGAGCAGGGCCCTTCCCTGGAGGAAGCTGGAGTGCCGGTCAAGCCCCCCGGGGCTAAGGAAGCTCCATCTTTTATGTCCTCTCCTTGGGCCGTGCAGACTCATAACCCCGTTCTCTCGCACTCTGTCTAGACACACACACACAGTTAATAAACCTAATACAACACAAGGGTCAGGATCACTGGGGGAGGGAGGATGAGGAGGAGGAGGTGGATGTGGAGGAAATCTTGTGTGTATGTGTGTGTGTGTGTGTGCTGTTGATGACTCAGTGTTTCCCCCAGCTGCTCCTTTGGGCCCAGGCTGGGTTTTCTCTGGCCAGATCTCAGAAGCGAAAGCAGACGATTCCCATGCAAAGACGACTTCCCTTCTATATTCAGTGTATGTACTCTTGCCAAGATGCTTGGTTCCAATTTTCTTGATCTGTAACACGCTCTTCTGGTCATCAAAAAGGGTTATCTCGACCCACAGCAGACAAAAGGGGAATGCATCTGAAGCACAAAAAACAAAACTTTGGAATGTATACCGAGAGGCTTGTCAGCACACAGAAGGATTTCTTTCTCTACCATTTATACTCAAATAAACGGCACTGGGTTTGGAGTGGAGGGTGTGTATTCACTGGACAATTAACACTATAGATGCCACCAATAAGCATGGGTGTAGTCTGGCAACGTGTCTTAGCCCCAACACTGCCCAATTAAAAATTCACTAAACACTATTTGGAGTGATTTTAAGAACACGCTGTTCCTCCAGAAAACAAGTAACCGAGTAACCGAAAACGTCTGTGCAGTAATAAAAGGAAGCTGAACTTCTCTATTCACCAGTTGCTTTGTTTTACAATGACTAAACACAACAGCAAATCCGCCTATTTCTCGGTGAATACTTACATAATTTCCTCCCCACGGGCTCTGACATTTTATTAACCTCTGAGGATAAGAGTCATACCTGCGGCCCTTATCCTTCCTCAGAGGCACTCAAAGTAAATGATCTGTCCATTACTGCGTACTCTATTTCCTTCTTCAACGTGTTACCATGCGGCGTCAGTGTTGCTGATATTGAGTGAAAAATGAAAACTGTCTATGACCAGTTTTCTATTACCGTGTCTCTGTTGTTGCACCAGCGGCAGCGTCTAGTGAAAAGATGCAGTGTTTAGTGTAATTATGGTTATGATGCCTTTAAATCACATCCAGTCAGCTTTGTGCAGACAGTAATGAACATTAAGTCACTCGGACTGGAACAGGCCAACTTACTGCTGAACCCAACTAATCAAGGAGTGCATTTTCCTCAAAAACCTGGTCCTTATTTGTGTCTTTGGTTGGGGCTTTTGGGGGTTTTTACTGACAAGGCGGTGACTTCATGGGAATAAATCCAGATTAGAATTTACTTTAAAATGAAAAATTGCAATCTTGACCTGGATAATTTGGTAACTGGAGATGGTGGACAAAAATCATGTGGGAAGCAAGCTGCTGTTATTGGTGTGGTCTATGGAGAACTAGAGATAACATGACATGATTGTGTGGGGTTGGTAGATGACTCATTGTAATCTGCTCATTCCTCTCTTCTCACGCATGTAGGATCTGCTGTCCTTCTTTTCTCCCATCCAAGACTTCATTTAGTGCCTCCGTCTTGTCCCGTCTTGTCCTGTTCTTTCTTTCTTTCTTTCTTTCTTTCTTCTTTCTTCCTTTCTTTCTTTCTTTCTTTCTTCCCACACAATTCGAACCTACTGTCTCCTTTCTCCACCCTCCTCCGCCAGGTTTCTCCCAGCTGGCAGCGGAGCACAGGCAGACCAGGTGCAGAAAGAGGGGCGAGGAGGAAGAGGGGAGAAGATGTGCTGGTTTATCTTGGCTCTGCACACCTCCCTGTGTCTTGTAATAGAGCTTTACTGGTTCCTGTCCAATGGTAATCCCTGTTTTACAGGGATTATGCAGCTAAATGGGAAGACCCCCCCCCTCAGCAGCAATCTAATTAGAAACTTCAGGCTCAGAGTGGCCTACTGAGTCGGGGTTGTGATATGATTGAGGGTGAAGCCTTGGGAGGCTCTGGCCTCTCCAGCTGCAAGTGCAAATCATACAAGGTTGTGTAAATATATAAAGCTCTGGCTATGGCGGTTGAACTTGTTGTAGATCAACAGGGTTTAGTGCACATCTAAAATCCATCTCTGTTTGGGGAAAAAGGATCTAGGTTGCGACATGAAATGATGGGGCAAGGTTACTGAGAGTCTTTGTGAGTTTGTGGCGTGTGTGTGTTCATTTTTTTTTTCTTTTCATGTGCATGCTGTCATTCGAGTGTGTATAGATTGCTCATAACATTCCACATGATTTGCTCAAGGGTCATAGGTACTGCCAGGTACTGAACTGAAATGTGCTGATAGCTCCAATTATGGCATAAAATTAAGTACCTACTGGAATGCACCGCGATATTGAGACACAGTTACAACATGCTGGCACATCTTATTTTATTGTGCTGCTATTAGGAGAATGTTTCTGAATTCACAGCAATGCGTCACATAGCTCGTAAGGTTGAAAAACGTCCTGGAGACAAAAACAAAATACTGTGTGTGTGTGTGTGCGTCTGTGTATTCTTTCCCCAGGCTGAAAAGAAAGATTGAGCTGGTGATGGCAGATATTTGGCTTGCCTAGGGCTTGTCATGGGTGTACAGGATGTGTGTGATATGGCAAACAAAGCACATTCAGAGTGCGAAAGACATATATATTGTATACAGCTACAATCCCAGTTTTCTCAGAGCACAACTTTTTGGCCATTCTTGGGAATACTTGGTGTTTATTTCCTCACATTGCACCACAGGTTAGCCTCCAGTTACTCATATTAGTTGGTGCAATATTTTGGAAGGATATCTGGACGACACACATGTACAGTAGGGGTATACATCACATGCATTTGGACCTGCATGCCTCACAAGGCAGGCAGACAGGAGAAGATAAAGGAGGCTCCATTTGATGGGCCATTTGAAAACACATGTACATGCATACACACACACACACACACACACACACACACACACACACACGCACACACGCACACACACACACACACACCATATTCCCTGTGAAATATGAGCCCAGTACATCTGTGAATTACCATTTTGAAATTACCAACTTTATGCACAATGAACCAAACCTCCTGCTGCATTCATGGACCAGAGGAAATCTGGGCGTCATCCAAAGAAAATGTTCTGTTCATGTGTAGCTACATACTTAACAAACACAATCAAATAGTTGATGCTTGATGATTGCAGGTTATTACACAACCCACACTAAAACAGTATCAAACCAATTGGCTAATCTTCAAGCCCTTGAATGGCTGAAAATCATTGAAGTCCTGGATGAAACACAAATATGCATTGGCCTGTAGTAGTTCAGCAACTCAGCCGTGTAACATGGAATGCCAAAAGCTCTTATTTCTGTATGAATAGTTTTGTTAGTTTAGTTTTGTAAAATAAAACTTTGCAGTGATTTCCCGCACCTGCCTGCCTTCAAGGACATCATTTCAGAGAGCGAAAACACAAATCACCCACCCAATCCAGGATATATGATGAATGATATACTTAGAGAATGATAAATTTAGGTCAATATTCTACACGTAGCAGCTTTAATAGCTGATGTGCACATTAGGTGAGAAGATTTGATGAGGGTTTGGGTTAGGGTTAGGGTTAGTTTGACAAATCCTATACAGCCTATGAGTCTGCTTTTCCCTCATAAATACAATACATTTTGGTCCTTTGCGAGCATCTCTACATGTTGCTTTTCCAGTTTTATGGTTCATACATGGGGACATTTCAGACCAACTAATGAAAACCGACATTAAATGGGTTTGAATGGCTGCTCTGGTAAATTGACCCATATACAGTCTTTCTCTAAACAGAAGATAATAGCCCAATACCTAAGCTGTGCAGGTTCATTGCTCATTTTGTACAGAGTAACGGAGCCTAGTTCTACCAGTTCTATCAGGTTCTGTTTGATTTTGAACAGATATTTGAAATACTTTGTGAACTTCCGATCCTTCTACAAACGATTTACCCTTCGCGAGCTCGAAGCTGAAGCTTGAAGGCAAATAAACTATCATCACAGTCAAGCTGTGTAATGACCACTCATTCAGAGAGCATCTGCAAAGCCTACATACCACTTAGTGTTCTCAAGTCTGGGTCCTATAATAAGCAAAGTTCTGACAAACCAAACGGCTTGTGTCTTGGCCGCTGGTGTCATCACTTCAACAGGAGGAGGAGATTGTATTGTTCTATTACTCCAAATCAAAACAGATGTGCGTCTTTGTAGGAGTGTGTTTGAGGGGCTTGGGAATCTATCCTGCTATTGGTGTGTTTGTTTGTTTATGTGTGCGTGTGTTTATATCTGTCTATCTGTCTGTCTGTCTTCCATTCCAGTGTGTGTGTGTGGTCCATACTGTCTGTTTATCGACTCTTTGTTATGATAAGAATCACCTGTTTGCACTGTTGTTGTATTCTCTTCTATCACTCACACACAGACCGCCATGTGCCCGCCAAGAGATCACTGGAGAGATCTGAGGACCTTCAACCAGATCTACAGCCTAACCTGATCTGTTAGAATGAGGTTGAACCTGGACATTTATGTGTCAAGGGAGTCCATCCTGCAACTAGGAGACCCAGGTTGAAGCCTGGTGTCAGCAAGCATCTCCTGCTGCTGAAGTGCCTTCGAGCAAGACTTTGATCCCTACCAGCTCCAGCGGCGCTCTTATGTAGCTGACCCTGCAGGGGGACAAGTGAAAAGACGAATTACTCTACAGGGATCAATAAAGAATCATATTATTATCTTATCTTATGTTATCTTAACCTAAGTGAACCTCAAAGACTTTGTGTTTTATGTGATTATACAACGGCGAGTGTCTCCCTAACTCTTCCTAACTAGCTATGGGGCACGTTTGGTTGTGCTCACCTTAACGTGTCTCAGGGGAGGAGCAAGTTGCCCACGGTTACCCAGGTAAAGCAACGCTGAGGGCTTAAATTCCCCCTGAGCTTGTTAAATAGAGAATAGAGTCACTGTTGGAGGAGAGCAGTGGAAAACCTCACCCAGCCATGTGAGATAGCAGGAGACAGTTTAGCAGTGTTAAGACTTCGTACTAAATACATAATGACACAGGGATAACTCAGTCAATCCTCCACTGTGTGTTTTTCTCTTCATCCCTTCTTTCTCCTCTTCCTTTTTTTTTTTCTCTTTGGTCTCCATCTGGGTCCAACTGTGTGGGAAAGATGACTAGCTTCTTTGCCAGGTCTTATCTCCTAGGTCGCGCCATGCATAAACACCCAAAGTTACAGCCAGGGATTAACTTGCTTTAACTCTTGGTTTTTATTTACCATTTCGGTGTCCTCGTATAACCTCTGTACTTCTTCTTCCTCTCTACATCTCATTCTCCATCTCTCTCTTGATCATTTGATTTTGTCATCTCTTTCCACCCACTCCCCCTCCCCTCTCTTTTACTGTTCATCACATAGATACACAAATAACTGCAGATACAGTTACTCTACGTATTCAAACTTAAATTGAAAATTCTCACCAAACTACTGCTAGTTTCCTTAAGGTGAAGTCCCA
This sequence comes from Hoplostethus mediterraneus, assembly GCA_034670385.1. Lineage (NCBI taxonomy): Eukaryota > Metazoa > Chordata > Actinopteri > Trachichthyiformes > Trachichthyidae > Hoplostethus > Hoplostethus mediterraneus. The sequence continues at coordinate 211,819 of JAXDDW010000044.1, read as the reverse complement.
ACATTATTGAGTGCTCTCTTGACCATTTAATCTTGGTTTTGTTTTCTTTTCAGGCCAAATATGTGTTCAAGGAATTTGACTTGGTGTTTGGTGCAAAGGTCAAGAATACAATACAATATAAAATAGAGAAATTCACACTAAAATAAGAAAAGAAAAAATAATAATAATAATAATAAAATAATAATAACAAAATAATAAAAAGAATATGTGCAAGTACTTTTTATTATATTGTTATTATTATTATTTTCTAATTTCTTATAATATCTTTTCATATATTTTAGTGTGAATTTCTCTATTTGTATTGCCTTTTGCCTTTTACAGTACTTCTTGTTTTGTTTTGATTCTTCTCTTGCTATGTTTATTGTTATGCACCAAACACCAAGTCAAATTCCTTGAAAACGTATTTGGCAATAAACCTGCTTCTCTTTCTGATTCTGGTTCCTGAAAATGAACTGAAATTGAAAACAAAACCAAGATTGGTCAAGGACATTTTTAAGAAACTGTTCAATTTCAGTTTGAATATGAAAAGTAACTATCTGCAGTTATTTGTGTATCTATGTGATGAACAGTAAAAGAGAGGGGAGGGTGAGTGAGTGGAAAGAGATGACAAAATCAAATGATTAAGAGAGAGATAGAGAATGAGATGTAGAGAGGAAGTAGAAGAGGTTATGCGAGGACACCGAAATGACAAATAAAAACCAAGAGTTAAAGCGAGTTAATACATGTGCAAGGGTATGTGCAAATGTGTTTCATTTCATTTAAACAGATGTGGATGCTTTAACATGTAGTGTCCTTCGGGGGGGGGGGGGGGGTGTTGGGGGGGGACCCGGGCCTTGTTGATGAGGCCAGTTGGGAAGAAACTGTTCTTGTAGCGTGAGGTTTTGGTCTTGATGGACCGCAGTGATATTGATAAGACAAAAGTCAAACGTCAGTCACTACACTGGGCAGAAGGAGGAGAGAGAGAGAGAGAGAGAGAGAGAGAGAGAGAGAGAGAGAGAGAGGGAGAACAAAAAGCCATATTCCTTATCCAGGTGACACCAATACCTGAGCTGTAGCTGGCTGAGGTTCTTCAGAGAGGACAATACTGAAGTGAATAGCATGCAGCTGTTGATCTCAATCTGACTGTTCAAACTAAAATCTTAGATTGTGCACTTTCCCATGATTGGGTTTCACATCAACGTCGTCACCCGGCTGGCATTAGATTCATATCATATTTCCATTTCATATAAATCAAATGAACATTGATATGAATTACACTGACCCATACTCCCTTTAAGGGACCTGATCGGTGAGATTTTAGACCTACAGCGTGGGAAGTACAGAATAACATGAGAGTGGGATGTGTGGTGACGAGGCTGCCTACATGTTGCTAAACATGGATGTGAAAGAAATGTGGTTGTTCTGCTTTTACATCAACCGCGAAAACATTGAGCCATACCAAGTGTGGTTCATTGGCCCAATGCAACATTTATAAGCCCGGAGCTATTTTTTATTTAAAGATATTCCATCTAACCCCCATCCCACATACCCTACACACACACACACACACACACACACACACACACACACACACACACACACACACACACACACACACACACACACACACAGGTCTCTGGCCACAAGCATCCTGTAAGTGTCTATTCTATCTGCTCCAAACAGGAAAGGCTATGATTATAAACACACATCAATTATTTATGAGACCACTAAGACCAAGTCCAAGGAACAGCAACTGCAAAGCCCTTAAAGGCAACATATGTTCCATATGTGTGAGTTATATAAGTTACATAGCTTCGTAACCCACAGATATTTCAGGTATTCCTTTAAATAAATTGTTTACTTATTCCATGAATGCATTTCTAATGAAATGGAAGAGAGTAGTGACGGGAGGAGGTGCAAGCAGGAGTCCAACCTTAGGTCACTGTAAGACAGAAGACGGAGAGAGAGAGGAGAGATAAAACCATAAATCGTAATAGAGAAAGCACAAAAACAACAAATGAAGTGGTGGAAGGAGAGTGGGCCAGGGTGAGAAACAGGCCTTGGAAAGAACGTACTTTCATATGAGATAAATAGAAAAGGCTGTGGTATGTGACATCAGGCTTGGAGGGCCCCAGCTGGCTGGATGTGAGACGGTGACTCTGTCCTCTGGGGCTTCAGTAAGCCATTTTATTTCAGTCTCTATCCCTCCCATCCTCATCCCTAGCTCTTCAATTCTTGCTTATATGCTTTCCACCCCTCCCTCTTCTTCACCAGCCTTCCTTCAGCCCAAATTGTCATCTCCTCGTGCAATCTTCACTCAATTATATCCCATTTTCCAAAATTTCTATCTCCCGACAAGGCCTTTCACCCATCATCTCTTCATCCAGCACCTCAATTACAGAACCAGACTATGTATTTTTCTGTTCCTATCCATCACTTTCCCTCCTCTCTCCTCTCATCGCCCACCACTGTCCTCGTTCTCCCTCCCCTCGTCTGCAGGTCGGCCTCATCGGCTGAATCATCGTGAAGAGAGAGAGAGAAGAGGAGACGAGCCCCACCCTGAACCTTTCATCACAGGAGGAACTTGCCAAATGACCGACCACAACACCACAGTGCAAACATACTGCCACATCACCTGCAGCTGCAGCTAAATCAAGCCGGGGGTGGATTTCCCACGAGACCATAAACCACTAAGATCCTCCCTGTTTCTGTGTAAACTGGTGGATCTTCACGCTGCTCTTAAGAAACCCAGCCCTAACCTAATCTGAGCTGCCATACACTGAAACAATCTCTCTCAACAAGTCATTTCTTCTTGTACTTTGCCTTGAAATCTGTTCGTATTTGGACGAGATAATTTCACTTGGTTCCTGGTCAGGGATTCCTCCTGGTTTGATTGATTAGGACAGGTATACCAAACTTACAGGCTTCAGTCAAGTTGTGTGTTGCGTCTGTGTCTCTGTGTCTTGTTGATCATTTCAACATATGACCGAGGAATGAGAATATGTATTCCCACTCATCATGAACATGAGAAGGTTGTTAACACGTTACAGATGTGAGTGTGTGTGCGCGTGGGTGTGTGTGTGTGTGTGTGTGTATTGGTAGGAGCTTTTCTCACCGTAGCCAAATACAGAGCTCCTCCAGAGCACAGTGCAGTGGAAATATCATCTTTTACCCAGTTTACGTGTACACATGAAGAAAACACACACACACACACACTGCACAAACACTGCATGCAGAGTGCAGTGGAAATCAAAACCGTACATGCCTCAAACATGCTTACTCTGCTCATGCAAAAAAACAAAAACACAACACAAACAGACATTTTGGCTGACGGCTCAAAGCCAGTAGGTTCACCTTTGCATCATTGTGGCTATAAATCAATTTGGACAGTCAAAACAAAGCCGAGCCAAAGCACTCCCTTTTTCTGCACACGCAGCCAATCATTTGAGCCATCTAACACAAACAAGAAACAGCCGAATGTGAGCTGTTGCTGTGGTTACACAATAACGCTGACACGGGTCTCAACAAATAGAGAATAACAATAGAAAACAATAGAATCGTTCACCGTTCAGCCTCATTCTGAACCCCAGACCCACAATGCTTGAATGATACTGTATGACGACTGGTTTGGGGGGGGTTTTGTTGTCACTGCATGCAGTCAGTTGCAATAAACTGCAGCATATGTTTACTCATTCAGGTTTTATTAATTTAAGTTTCATTAAAACACAATTACGTTGTTCAATGTTTTGAAAGTCCCTTGAGAGTAAACTGAATTTGACAATGCAATGATCTTATTGGGCTATTCCGTAACACATTATGCACCCAACTCAAGCTATACAAATACATGTGTTAATATTTTACTGAGTAATGCAATCTGAAGGGTGGGAAAAAGGGAGCAAGAGTGAGAGAGAGACAGAGAAAGGGGGAGAGACAGTGTCAAGAGAGACAGGCAGAGAGACAGCGCATACTGAACCATAACTAGTGTGAAAAGAGTGCCACCTAGCAAGTTTCAGGAGAAACCTTACTTGGTGAGAGAGTCTCCCTTCAGTTCAGTGAAGCGTTGGTTGTTTACAGAAATCCAGCAGGTGGCACTGATGCACCTCTACGCTGTATGAGAGTGGTGAGTATTGTTGAGACTATTCAGGGGGCGTTTTCCAGTAATGCTGATAGTCATGAACAAGGATGTTGAGGGTAACTAACCAACCTAAACTCATTTTACCAATATTTTCACTTGTGGAATACAGTTCATATTTTAATAAATAAACCTTAATGACCTTTATAACTTACTGGCATTAAGTTATATAATAGGGAAAGAAGCATAAAATAATTTATTTTTGCCTCATGATGATGATCACTAACTGGATTTACACACCTTTTCATTTACCAACATTTCAAGTTTATTTGTCACATACACACACGGGGTGTGCATTGAAATGAAAAAGTGGCAATGCTCAACAGGAATGTGCAAAGGGCAACAAGTTCACACTATTTACAATAAAAAACCAACACAATATTTACAGTAAGAGCACTATAAAAAATATAGTAATATGGGACATTGTATGTATGTAATATAATATAAATGATGTGTAGTCGTTACCAACATTCACTACATCATGGGTTATGAAGGGGGGCAGGGGAGGTCATCATCTGAACTCAGGGACTAATTGAACTTTGATCAATAGAAGCAGAAAGGATGAATGTTCGGAGTCAGTTCCAATCATCTGATAGTAATCATCTCACTTTAAATAATTTAAAAAAAAAAGTAATGGTCCCGGGAGGATTGATGCAGTTATTGAAATATAAACCTCCCCAATGTACAACCAGAAACATTGCAACTGTGCAAAGCAAAGGGCGTCTGCAGTGCACAGTCAATACACATGGCGTGAGTGTGTGTGTGTGTGTGTGTGCACGTATATGCATGTGTCTGTTAACAGGAGGCTGATGAGAAAATATTAATGTGGTGTTCACATCTCCCACCACAGTATCATACAGGAAGTGACAGGAGTCAAGTTGACAACAGCAGCACAGAGCTGTCCTACATGCCCCACTTCCCGTTTGCTTCCCCACACCAATCGTTGCCCTCTGTAAAGCTCAGGCATGATGGGAGAAGAGTCCCATCCCAAAACGAACAGATTGTGAGGCAATAGCTTAGTACTGACAGGGTTCCATGTAAAGGAGTGAATGGAGTTCAGTAAATCTAGTCCAGAGAGTCCAGAGAGGACTCTCTTTGTTGAAATAACATCTGTTTGATGATTTAAAGGTGGAGAAATTACAACCATACACTTTAGGCTCAGCTTTCTCTTTGTGGCTGCATCAAAATCTTTCTTGAAAGCTTCATCATGTGGGCGTGATGTTGGTGGCGGTGGTTAGTGTGTGTTATCTTAACCATCTGCTTATTAGTGCTAAACTCTGAAACAACTTCTTACACAAGTTCAATTCTAGGAAGGACATTTTTGTGCATTTTCCCGTGCATGCATTCATGCATATAACACAATTCATGCAAAAACACAAACACAAAAACACAGAAAGCAAGATAACAAACTGTTATCTTGCTGAGGAGGAAGTGGGTCTTTTTTAGTTTATTTTTCTATTCAGTGGGTCTAAAGATGTATGCCTATCACACACACACACACACACACACACACACACACACACACACACACACACACACACACACACACACACACACACACACACAGGCACACACACAAAGTACATATCACTTGTGTAGGTGTTACCCACAGGAGGGCAAGTCTGCAACACTACACACACAAGCAGCGGTGCAGCATGGGGCTTACAGGGCAGGTCAGTGAATCCCATTAGTGGCTGTGGAACCGTTTATGGGGGCTTACTACTGAGTGAGCTCTGCAAGGCTGGGTGGGGTCAGCAGAGGTCTCCCATTGAGGTCACTGTTGAAACTGATTGGAAGCAGAGTTTTGGGGGTAGGAGGGGACGTACAGTAGATGTGGAATGATACAGAATGATAACAAACCTCAATTGTATTGTAAGGTAGAATAGATCATGGAAATAGTACTGGTGACAGGCTCTACTGTCATAATAGTAAAATGATAGTAAAGTTACTATGCCTGCTATGTCTTCTGCACCAGCTGCTATATTGTCTACATCTGTGTGTGTGTGTGTGTGAAGCTCGTAGATACAGGTGGAGGTGTATTGCATGCACAGTAGCAGGAATGCCTTACAGGTTACTTGATACCATCTGTCATGATTGAATTGCACCAACTCAATAATACAATGCGATTACTTTCAGTTAATATTGGATAATATGAAAGTAAACTTATTCAGTTCCCTGACCACACATGTAACCAAATAGAATAGGATGAGTCGGTAAGATAGAGAAGTGGGAAGAAGGGAAATGGCAGCTGAGCAAAAAAGAGGTTGCATTTTTCCATTAGATAAAGTACAGGAGGAAGATATGGGATGAGGGGGTGAGATTCAGATGGGAGAGGGGGTGTGAAGTCAAGGATCACCGGGGGGCCAAAAGTGAGTCGAGGCCAAGTTGTTTCAGGGAAAGGAGAGCTGAACAGTGGGGCTGGTATGTGGCCTGAAGGTGCTGTAAGGGTGTGCACCTCCCTTAGCAGTATTGCAGGGAGGGCAGCAGAGGGCTTGACATGGGAGAATATGGGGAGATTGAAAATAAAGTGGGTTGCAATATGTGTAAAACAATGTCAGCGTCCATAATCTTACAATAGAATTGTCTTTTTTACCCATCAAAGATGTTGCTACTACACCACACTGTTACAACAGTGTCATAAATCTGGTTTCTCTGTGTTTTAGTAATTGTAAAATATTTCAGCTACAATTTTTATTATCAGATTACTGTAATCCCATTAAATGTAATCTTTTACTCCCCAGCAGGAGGAGTAGGAGGAGTAATCATATGGGCAGGATGAAGAATGGATGAGAATAGAATGTCATGAGGGAATGAAAGAAGGATAGATGTTACAAACGGATAAAAATAAACATATTAGTATTAATAAAAAAATACAAGTAGAAGAATAAAAACAGAAGAAGGTGATGGGGGAGCACGAGAGGGAATGGAGGGAAGAAGGCACATTCGGTTCCCATGGGCTCCGTAATCTCATAATGAACTTCCACGTGTTCAGGAAATGATGAGAAAGGAGATGGAAAAGAGGATGAGCAAAGGAGAGGGACGGGGAGGGAGGAAGGGGATAGGAAGGTAGAAGGGACTAAGGGATGAATAGCACAAGACAGGGGTGTAGTGAGTAGTGGAAGCAGGAATAAGTAGATGAAGACGATGTGATTGCCAAATCTGTCTCTGGCTTTTCCTCCGGTTCGCTGTCGGGCATAACGAGGGATGTCTGGTGGTGCGCATACAAATACACAATAATATTTCAGCGCTAAATTAACTTGCATGCAACCATACAAACATGTACTGGAGTGTGTACACATGCACAAATATCACCTTGTATGCACACACACACACACACACACACACACACATAGGCACACACATAACTTTGTTCCCATATGCGGCAGGTTTGGCTCACTGACATGGGGTCTGTTTGAAATCCCCGTTCCCAAATCCCCTGCTGCCGTCAGACACCGGAAACCAAGCCGGCGTCATCCAATTGACAAGTCAGAGGTCAGGTAAGTAGCTACTTCATGGTCTCTAGCTGTAAGCTTGAATGGGGAAAGTGAAGTACGTGACAGACGTGCTGTCGCGTGGCAACCCTACAGAGCTTCATTGTCTTTAATCATCAGTAGTTACTTGGAGATGTTAATGCAACGTTCAGAGAGCACCCTGTGCAGTAGCATCATCTGTTCTCTGCTCTGATGAAGACATACAAGCATGTATGTTCAACAACCGATTTGAGCACATCAAGAGTGCTCAATTTATGTTCCCATTTGTGGCCATTCAAGCATCTAGCAAGGTTAAACAACACGCCCTGAAGTGGTTAAAGTGTGAGAAACACTAGCTAGTTCACTTCTGCATTTCATGACCAAACTTTGCTGACAGTCAATAACCATTTGCGTAAGTCTCAGTGGTAGATTTCTGCAGTCTCTCTCCGAGCTACCTCTAAAATCCCCATGATGCATCTGTATTTTTAGACAGTATGTCTCTCCTTCAATTGATCATTAAAAAGTCCTAAAAACCTATTTTCCACTTGAATACAACTACTAATTTGAGCTACCCTCCGAGGCTGGGGCTGTAGAGTAACCTTTTACTTATCATCTGCTTCTTTGAAAGGATGCATGGTTCATTATCTGAGCTCACACAGAACATGCAATTATTTATGAACACATAATTACTATGTCTTTTGTTGATGGGAAAATGCATATCTTTGAGTACGGCACCCTGCCCTTTCAAAACACAGCATGTACACCATAGAAAGAGAGATAGCAGCTATCAACCATGGCATTACTGTTATCTGGTGACCTTAAATGCAGAACCTTATAGATGCATATGGATTGCATTACGGGAACGTGCATGGATGTGTGTATCCGTGCATGTGTGTGTGTGTATGTGTGTGTGTGTGTGTGCACGTGTGTGTGTGTCACTGCACATACAGGGTAATCTGCAGTAAGCTGGTTTATGGGCTCGCCTGCAGTGACGCAGATGTACCTGCGAAGCTTTGCTGTGATAGATTCTCTATGACAACTAAGGCCTGAGACTATGGCCCATACCCCTATATACAGACAGACACGGTTTCATCAGAAATATCAATCACAAACACACACTTGGTATAATTTATTTCACTGTGAATATAATATGCGTTGTGTAAGTCTTTTGCACGCTTTTAAAGTTATTTGTTATAGGTCCAATAGGCCTGCAGTAAACGGGCCAAAGAAAAACCCACCCCTAGGGGGCGGTAGTTGTATGTGGTTTTCCCAACCTCACCTGCACATTTATCTTTACTTGTAAGATTTAGAATTTAGCGGACAGCCGCTGTAGTATTGGTATGAACTAACTGCACATATTTCCCTCTCTGAGGAGCAAGTGCATTATGTCAAATACATGCATGCTTTTATGTTCCATAATAAGGAGCAAGGATGATCCACTAACTAACTGATCCACTAAGGATGTGTGCAAAATGTGTGATAGGAGCACTGGTGAAACTGAAATTATAGATCGTTTTTCAGCTCCAGTTCCCAATTTAACTTTATTGAGAACACACACTGTAGGAGGCTGCGACAGCTATTAGTAGGTGGGGTTGTCAATCAAACCGCCCCGCCCCGCCGTTCCTCTGACTGGAGGCATACTGTTCACAACTTCTTCAGCAGCTGTGGAGTGGGACGTCTGTGGCATTACGCAGTGCCAGCAAACGAAAAACGGCCAAAATGTGAGGGCTTTAGAAAGAAACATATACCACTTACCACAAATGGTGAAAGGAGGTGTGCAGTGGAATTGTGTTGACGGGAGTTAAAATGATACGCAAAGTTGCAGTTACGCAGAAGAGACGCGCAACCATCTGTGCGTAAAAGTGAGCAGTGAGCGGTAGAGGACAGAACTGAAAAACTTCTGCGGTGGACGAAACCTTTGCTTATGTGATAGATGGGCCAGTGAGTGTTTGGAATGTAAGGAAAAGCTGACTTTGTGCAGGACATTTTTTTCTTCTTTCGACATTATCTAGTTGGTGCTTGCTTTTCAAACTTTGGCAACACGAGCGGAGCGGAGCGCACAGCGGGGCAGCAGATGTACAGTGACTGACCCTTGCGGCTGGACAACTCATGAATTGAATTAGTCTGGACTGCCAGACTTTATGTAAGAACTAGGGCAACCATAACACCGCCCAACCAGTTCTGCGGGTCTTGCGTGGAGATGCGTTGTCGTTCTGCAGGTCTGAAGGGGTCAATTCTACATAGAGATACAACCAGCTAATGTCACGACTCCAGACGGAGTTAGTGGAGAATTTTGTCGTTTACATTCTCCTGTCTACCTCTTATCAACATGGACGAGAAGGCTGAGTCGGCTCCGGCGGACAGATGCGTGGATGGGGAAAGCATCAACCTCAGCGTGCTCAACTGGGAGCAAGTGCAGCGCCTGGACTCCATCCTCACCAGCTCCATCCCCATCCACGGCCGATGGAGCTTCCCGACTCTGGAGGTGAAACCACGGGACATCGTCAAGGTGGTGCGGTGCCGCATGGAGGAGAAGCGGATACACGTCCGGGAGGTACGGCTGAACGGTTCTGCGGCCAGCCATGTTCTGCATGAGGACAGCGGTCTGGGATGGAAAGATCTGGACTTGATATTCTGCGCCGAGCTGAAAGGAGAGATGGAGTTTCAGATGGTGAAAGATATAGTTCTGGACTCTCTTCTGGACTTCCTGCCCGAAGGAGTGAATAAAGAAAAGATTACACCAATGACATTAAAGGTAGTGTATATGCTTCTAACTTATGAAGATAACTTGCAACATAGCCATTATCTCATATTATTTGTAAAATGGCGTAAGCGTTTTGTATAACTTGCTTTGCCGGGGAAGTAAAATATAGTCCATGCAAAGCTATACTTCTTCTATTTGACCGTTCCCCATTGCTGTCCATGCGCACTTTTCACAGAAAGCTGCGCAGGAGGAAGTTGTGCACATCTCACAATGCTCAAATTACCTGTGGACAAATTCACTTTGGTAAATTCATATAAATGTAAAAACAAGATTGAAATCTGCATGAATATACACATAAGCTGCATAGTGATAGGGCTGCAGAGGATTCCGTCTAATCCAATTGGAGTCGGATCCACATTAATCAGTCGGCCCTCAGTTATCTGGATACAGACGATCTAGGCTACTAATGACCCACGAACCGATCTGCTCACCAAAACAACTGAATAAAAGATGGAATCAAGATTTCATCATGTGGTGCAAAAGTAACATCAATATCTAAACGGTTGCCAGATATTCATAGTAACCTAATAAACCATGGGCCCATCTGATAGCTATTATGAGGAGCAGATGTGTGATAACACATAAAGAAAAAAACAGTTTTGATGAAACCATGTAGGAACTAGCTATCTAACACTAGCTGTGAAATGAGGGGGAGGGAAGAGGAAGAGGGTAAACAGACTCTGAAGAGTGGGAGGTCCATATGGGGTGTATTGCTTACTAGAAGTCTTGCTTACTTACTCTTCTTATACTTCAGTGCCTTTTATACTATAGTACCAATAGTGATACATGTGATTGAGAAAACAAAAGTATGATTAACCCAAACTATTCTGCATACACATGCATCATGCGTGTAATATTATTTCACATACTATTATTTTTTATTCCTATATGTCTTCTGAGATCCATTAAGCCCATTAAGACATAGTATGATATGGATCTGGTAGGAGTTGAGATCAGCTGGTCACTTCCTTATTCCCACAAGGCCTATAATGACTATGAAACCAGGGGTTGGTTATGTAACTCTCTAACCAACACCTCATGTATCACTCATGTTCCCAGGAGGCCTATGTGCAGAAGATGGTGAAGGTGTGCAACGACTCAGACCGCTGGAGTCTCATCTCGCTCTCCAACAACCGTGGCAAGAACGTGGAGCTCAAGTTTGTGGACTCGCTCCGACGGCAGTTTGAGTTCAGTGTGGACTCCTTCCAGATCCGCCTGGACTCACTTCTACTCTTTTATGAGTGCTCAGAGCACCCCATGGCCGCCACTTTCCATCCCACCATCCTTGGCGAGAGCGTCTATGGTGATTTCCCTGCTGCCCTCGACCACCTGCGCAAGCGCCTCATCTGCACGAGGAGCCCCGAAGAGATCCGAGGTGGGGGCCTGTTGAAGTACTGCCACCTGCTGGTACGGGGTTTCCGTGCAGCCTCTGACACGGAGATGAAACTGCTGCAGCGCTACATGTGCTCGCGCTTCTTCATAGACTTCCCTGAGATGGGCGAGCAGCGGAGAAAGCTGGAGTCCTATCTGCAGAACCACTTTGTGGACCTGGAGGACAGGAAGTATGACTATCTGGCCACACTGCACAACGTGGTCCAGGAGAGCACCGTGTGCCTGATGGGCCACGAGAGGCGTCAGACGCTGAACCTCATCTCCTCACTGGCATTACGGGTCCTGGCCGAGCAGAATGCCATCCCCAACGCTGCCAATGTCACTTGCTTCTACCAGCCTGCCCCTTACGTCTCGGATGGCAACTTCAGCAACTACTATGTGGCGCAGGTTCAGCCCATCTACTCCTGCCCTCCCTTGCCTCATCAGCAGTACCCCCCTCATCCGCACCACCCCATCTACACCACCTGGTTGCCCTGTAATTAAAATAAGTATTATGGTTTTCTTTTTGCCCCGGGTGCACTTTTGTGTAACTTGCGGATTTCTTATCCTTTTAAAAGGATGATGAGGAATGATGATTTTCCTAATTCTTTGAAATGGAAAGTTGAGAAAAATAAGCAAAACAAGGAAGTGAAAAGAGGAAAAACAGGAGCCAAAATTAGATAAAGGGTGGAAAAATGAGATAATGAAGAAAGGAAGGGAAGTGAGCACAAGGAATTTGGATCGAGGAAGAAAGCCGGAGAAAGGCTTTTCTCCAGGGTAGAGTGGAGGAGACAAGGTCAGATGGAGAGGTGCCAGTGAGAGAGAGGCTGACCCCAAGAGGATGCTCCCAGGTCGCTTTAGTGATCTTTTATCGATGCTGAAGATTGTTTTGGTACAGTAAACAACAGACTGGACAACTCAGCACAACCTCAGTGTGACAAGCAGGCTGGACGTTATGAGAATATTCTGGTACCAGTCATGTTCTGAGATGTGACTCGCTGGTATTGGACACTCACACTCAAAGGGACGAACATGTATATACACCCTTTTAACTTGTGTAAAGACACACACACACACACACACAGGAAAGGAAAAATCACAGGACAATACAGGATGTTATAAAGATATTGATTCTTGATCAAATAAAGCTGACCTAACCTTTCCATGTGCAGCAGTAAAAATTAGATGTGAGACTCTGTTTTCCCAGATAATGCAAAACTGGACATTGTTTACAAACCCAAGGATCTACTTTGATATCCAAGTTTATTTGATTCATGAAAAAATACACCAGAAACAACAAAACAATGCATGATTTATTTCTGTACAGAAATAATTTTCTTTAAAAGTGCCTAGAAAAAGCCTAAAGGGAAGATATATTTTTGTTATTCTTCATTGTAGACGGCCGTAGACCTGTTAAAGATGTCCACGTGTGGACCAATCGACATGTTCAGGGTGATAATGAATGTATTGTGGACCAGAGAGTGTATCTATGCTGAGAAACGTCTCTTACACTGAGGAATGCTTTGGACCAATTGACGTTTTGACATAGTTTAGTTCAAGACTCTGCTCTTATCTGCAGTCCAGTTGGACTGCAAAATAACGTTGGATCACTGCACAGCCTGATAACCAAGAAGTCATGTATCAGAGGAGGTAATGACACAATCTCATCGTTTTTAGAGAGGGGGGCGGGGGGTGGTGCTGGGGTTAAAATGTGTTGATAAGAATAAAAGAGAGGGTAAAAGTGGGGGATTGTGATTATTCCAAGGATGAACAAGAGAAACAGGGAGACATTTTGCAGGAGGACAGCGAGTGAGAGAGACATAGTTTAGATCAAGACTCTGCTCTTATCTGCAGTCCTGTTGCATACCAATGCACAGCTTGATAACCAAAGTAATTTATTACAGAACGAAACAACACAAGCGTATCATTTTTAGAGAGAGAGAGAGAGCTAGGGTGGTGGTGGGTTTAAAATGGTAAGAATAAAACATATGGTAGAGGTAAACGAGGGGATTGTGATATTTTGAAAAATGAAATGCAGAGAGAGAGAGAGGGACAGGCGGAAGGAGAGTGAGCGAGTCAGGCTTGCAAAGTCCAACATGTATCTTGACTGTGATCCCTGCACATATCCCCTGGCCACACAGTGATACGACAAACTGCATGTTTGTAAGAAGGGCAGAGGTTGCAAACAGTGTATTCTGACAGGGCTGGAATGAATGCATACAAATGGTAAGGAGTATTTAAAAAAAAAAACATATGTAGCCAGAAACGCTTAAAAGATTACGCTATTTCAGTGAACATTGGACAATATATTTCATCTTTCTTCTCACAGAAAAGAGTTTTGAGTTTGAGAGAAGCGAGATAACGAGGCTGTACGAGCAGGAGGCAGCTGTCTAATTTTTACTCTTTTTAAAAAAGAAAAGGCACCAACAAAATAACAAAACCAACAAAAACTAGAATGCAAATAAAGACAATCACGGTGATATTCAAGCTGCCTTGGGTGTAAACTTTAGCAGGTGAACTCGCTCTACAAGTGCATATCCTCTAAATCCTGTTTTCAGATCTCTTATTTTTCTATCAATCTCTATTTTTGTACAGTCTGTGTTCGGCTGATGTCATAGTCAGATTCATATAGGCTGAAATGTTGAGTATAAGACTATTTTGTGGCGTGTGCGAGTTTGTATATTATTTCGGCGGAGGAAAAGCAGTGCAGGCGGACACTGTGGCTGATACGTTCAAACGCAGGTTAACTTGTGTCCAGTGTGATGCTCGAGCCATGTATGTGGTTCTCTTGCAGATGGTGTTCTGTTGCTCAGAAGAGATTGTTTCACTTTTTTGCATGTGTTTTTGATTGCCATACAGTTTGGACTGAAATAATGATGTGGAAAGTGTTTTAAGATGTCTGACTTGATAATTAAAAAAAAGCGGGAAAAAAAAAAAGCAGTCTTCTTCAATTCAATCATTCTTTATGATGCTGACTTGACTTGGGGAATTGCAAATCCATGACATTTAGACCTACAGTACATGCTTTGGTGCACAGAGCGTTTGGGTTGGCCTTAGGGTTCAACAGGTGAATGTCCTATATGGTGCCCACGCAATACAAGGGGCATGTTTGCTGCTGCCAGTAAGTGGCTGTGTGTGCCAGCTGTGAGTGTACTTGCAACGTCAGGTGTGTGCCACGGAGCAGCGAGGTACCTTACTACCAGCAGAGCCTTGTTCTCCAGAGACACGTGGTAACTGACTGAGTAGATTGGCTCCAGGTCTGCATCACTCCAATGCCTTGAGGCCCAGGCCTCCAGATGTCACTTTCCCTGCTGACATTGAAAAAAATCTTTGTGTTGCTCTCTCATGCTCTCATTCCTCTCTCTCTCTCTCTCTCTCTCTATCGACTCTCTCCTTGACTCTCCTTGACACCCTACTAACTTTCTCTCCTCTCTCTCTCTGCTTAACTTTAACCTTATTTATTCTACTGTCACACAGTTTTCATTGAGTTTCCACTGTACCACTCTATTGTTTCTTGACTCTGTTTCACCGTGCCGTTTTCATACTTTCTTACTACCGCTGCATATACAGCTTTAGACCACTTTATGCCCTCTCTCTTTCTTATCCTCACTCGTTCCCCTTCCTCTTTGCTTGGTCTAGATGGATTTGAGCACTGGATGGTAATCAGCGGGGGGGATGAGAGAGAGAGAAGAGCTGTGGAGAACCGGGCCAATGTTATCCCCAGTTAAGAGGGAGAGAGTGGATGCTAAATATAGGCCCCCCTCTCAGCCACTGTAAGGACATTAGCCTGTCTGTGGAAAGCTGATTAGCTTCCCTTCACAAGCGTGTGCTCAGTGCTCCAGTGTGGTTACTGCGGAGGGATTTGCTGCCCATTGTACTGTAACACATACCTCCCCGATCTCCCGCTGTCTTTTAGGTCACTCTGTCCTCTCTTCTCACTGGAGGGGACAAAAATTCAGTCCACTTCCTTATCAAGGGCTTAAAGGGAACCGAGCACAAGGGATCGAGACATTCAGGGTGTTGCACAAGGAAAACAGCTGACGCGGGAACACAGGTAGCTCAGGAATTGTGTTACTAGTGTTTCTCGAACTGGTGGGTTGAGGCCCAAAAGTGTGTCACGCAGTGTTCTCAGAGGGACACAGTCAGAGAACACCCTAGATAGGGGAGTATTACGTCATGCTCTCTAAAATGTACTGAGTTAAAAAACAACCCAAATGTGACCACGTTGCTGGGTAATTAACTTTACTATACTGCTAGGTCAAATTCTATCTCATTGCAATCAGTACTTGTATGTAATAATAATCTAAAATCTAAAATACCATATTAATATGTTACCACAGTTGTCTAATATATTTGTATGATGCAACATTTTATATTATATTATTTATATTATATTATATTATTTTATATATATATACATTTTATATAGTGAAATGACATGAATGTAGTATACAGTAACACACATACACACAGTAGAGAAAAAGCGGCCACATGAAATGCAACGCATGTAAAAGCTTTTTTCACATTAACTAACATTTAAAGAACAATATGTATCATTCAGGTTTTAATGGTCAATATGGGCACAGCCATTAACTCAGGGCTTAACTATAAAAGGGCTTAGACTTTAACAGAAAACAGACAAATATGTCAGTTAAAACAGATGAAAACATCAGAATCGCTAAGATTTCATTTGTCACAGAACAAGATATAAGCTTTAGATATTTCAAGGTTCAACAGTAAGGGTTGCCCCGTCAGGGTCAGTCTCCTTAAATTGTCCATTGAGCTTTTACTTTAGCAGCATATATTGTGATATTGTGATTTCAAAGTCAAGGTAAAATTTGGCTCCCTGTTCAAAACCACACCTTCAAAAAAGCAGCGTTATGTTATCTACCCAGGCACTCGGTTAAGCCTGTCTGTCACTTTCATGCTTCCCCTTACAGTAATAGGGTATGTTTGTGTAACCCAGCCGCTGGGTTAGTAGCTGGGTCAGCCCTAGTGTCAGCCACTGTGCAGAAAAAGCTTTGAAGTGTGAATGGTTGGTCTTTACCTCAACTCTTCTTGCAGATTTACAAACAGATTACAAGCACATTTTCATGTTAACTTAATAAATGTTTGTACCTGCTCTGTAGCCATAACTTTAGTAACTCCGCGGCTGTCCTGCCGGGACCGAGGTGAGCCTGCTGGGAGAGATTGCACTGAAAAGTCAAGATCTACACACTCTGATCAACCAAATTTATCAACACGGAATTAAATTTTTACAGTATTTTTACAGTATAAAATATTTACAGTTTTTCTCAGTCGCTTTGGTCATTTTCTCAGATCAGAATTGAAATTCTCAAAACTTCTTGTTCAACCTCCACATCATCTAGTCACTTGAGCACAACAGAAAGAGCATTTCTCTTTGTTACCATTTGCAAATATTTTAGCACATTTAGGCAAATGACAATTACGACAATTTGAACAATTATTGGTTCCATATGTCTTTTGAAATTTATATATGCCATACAGACAGTGCAGCCTTGTGCATTTTGTCATCATTGTCATCAAACCCTTCACCCTAGTTTCCATCAGAGTAACTGTTCTATTGACAACATGGCTAAGCATTTTGACTATCTTGTTTGTACTCATGACACAAGGACTTGTCATTCTGATGGACTGACATGTTCATTGACTTAAAGATTTACTTTTGAGAGATGAACTAAGAGCAAGTTGAGCAAGTTATGGGCTTTTGCAGGTAATCCATTGTGTGGTGCTGTTTGTACCAATTGTTTTGAGAAAAGCGCTTACTGTTTTGCAAATCTTAAGGATGATTCGAGAAATGTACTGAAGCGACTGAGAAAAACTGTATTACTGTGTGCTTTCATGCATTATTTATTTATTTATACATTCATTTGTTTATTTATACTTAAGTCAGTTTTGGTCCTCCATACAAAACAGTAGAACAACAAGAATGATGAAATTACAATGAAATAAATTCACATTTGAACTTAGCCCCTCACTGGGAATACCAAACATTTAGCAGTCAGTAAAAAGTTCCCTTTTTATTTTGTTAAGGGAAATAAGGGCTTCCAAAGTCTCAGACTTGGCTGTTCTGTTGCTTTCTCATCATGCAGCAGCACCACAGATTCAAGCTCGCCATTAGGTGCTCTGGGTTCTGCATACTGTACCATGATGCAGGACCAGAAGACAGAGAGATGCTTTGATTTATGGATCTGAGAAAAATAAAACAGCAGGGATCTATATCCCTGGAAAAATTCAGAGCCATGGACAGACTTCAAACATGAGAATGATGTAAAAAAAATAAAAAATACCAGGGCTATGACAGTTGGAAAACCATCAAAAAACTACGAAGAAAAAAATTGTTTCAAAGAAGTGATGATAGATTTATTGTTATTATTTCAAGTCCCTGAGGAAATAAGATCCATCATCACACTGCCAGTGAGTTTTGTTCCTGAGCTCCAGGCAGTGTGATTCACTGTGCAATAGACAGACAGACAGACAGACAGACAGACAGACAGACAGACAGATAGATAGATAGATAGATAGATAGATAGATAGATAGAGAGATAGATAGAGAGATAGATAGATAGATAGATACATAGATAGATACATAGATAGATAGATAGAGATACCGTTACACTGTTAGATATCATCAATTTGTGATATTAAATAGTTTCAAGGAGTTATTTTGTGAGTAAAAATATTTAATGAAGTAGTTCACTTTTTGGTGTACCCACTCTTCCTCAACCCGGCTCGTCTACTTGTATTTAAGTTAATGATTTCCTGTGTTTCCCAGAATGACCTTTGGCAAGCCCAAGAGAAGTGCTGCATATGTGTAGGTGGAAAGAGCGATAGCAAAGTAGCAAAGTTTTTCCAGGTGGAGAGAGAACAATGTTGTCGTGTGTCATGTTCATTTCTTTAAAGCTGAAGTATACATTTACATTTAAATGTTTGTGTAAAAATCGCGCCTCATCAGTCTAGTTCATGAAGTGGGGCTGTGACAGAGAAGACTGGCCCCTCCCCCTTAATTGGGCCACTGTAGATTCGCTCCATTCACCCCAATGAAGTTTTAGAGTCGGGTAGGTACTCTGTCGGGAAAGTTTTCTCCGAGCATAGAAAGTGATGAATCGTAATTTACGTGCCAAACTCACACAGCTCCAAAAACAGCAGCAATCAAGCTAGCAGCTAGCTAGCTATCGCTACAGAACGTCAAGGGTAATATACAAGCAGCAACCTTGGGGCCGACTAAACTACAGAAAGTTGCCTAGTGCAGGTTTAAATTCCCAAAAAGATGTCAAAGAGGGCATATTTCACACGCTACCGATGACAGATTCTCAGTCTAGCTTGAATTAGACGCAAGAATGGGTAAAAAATAGCACATTTGGGAGCACCTACCATCTCTACAATAGCTAAATAATGTACAGGAAGGATGGTTGGAAGTACATTCAGGAAGAGGGAAAGCACTGGGGTAGGGCAATCGATATCTATCTGGGTGTAAAAGTAATGTGGATTGCGTTGCATCTGGATACAATCTGGATACAGGTGTAAATGGGGGTGTTTGTTACGTTTGGCCCGTTATCCGCGGGAATAAGAAAAATGAAGTCCACTACAAATACATGTGTGGCTCTTATGTTCCAGTGCAGAGGATGTGAGCTACCACAGGCCAGCATTCATAACTATAACTTCAGTGGACTGAGACCACATCAGAGATCCAGTCAAAGAGGGTAGATGCAAAGATGACAGCAAATTCACAACCCACTCACAGTTAGGATAATTGCTTCTACAGGGTCTAGTGGTTTTCTATCTCACTGATGCATATAATGATCTTTGTCAGCTTTCTGCTACTCACGCTCTCTCTCTCTCTCTCTCTCTCTCTCTCTCTCTCTCTCTCTCTCTGAATATAGGTGAATATAGAAGTCTTATACTCTCTGGTCTTCATACTTCTATGAGGTCAATCATTGGACAACAATCTTCTTCTTCAAAAAAAAGGCATTTACTATACCATCCCTGTAAAAAAAATGTAACTATGTATGCTGGGGATGGGGGGAAATAATAAAATAGAATAATGTGATATATTCCCACATTGTACTGAAAGATATATTGACACCAAGTATTTTTTTGTAACCTAAATTTGCAGGCTGAAAATGAAAAACCATACAATTCTGTCCAGATGTTGTTAAGAATTGGGAGAATTGATTTTTGGAAGTGTTTGAAAGTTTCTACAGAATATTATTAGGTTTTTATTGCTATTAAATAAAAGAAAAACAGAACTGTCAGTTGCAATACATTCCAGGACTCAGTCTTAGGGTAGTATCAGTAGTATCAGTAGTATCAGTGGTATCAGTGGTATCAGTAACCGTATATAACAATATTCTGTGTGAGGCAATAAATTGAATTTCTTGTTTTATTACTTATTAATGAAAGTATCTCACAAACATTCTCAATCGACTGATCTAGTAGTCTAGATGACACTTTTAAATAAAATACTTCCTTTTGTCAGCATTACTCCCTCACATGTATTTTAGTCTGTGTATTTTCTCAAGGAAAGTTTAGGGGGGTTGACATCACTGCTGCCATCTTTCATTGATTTGGGCTTCACAGCAACAGGAAATGGCATAATAGAAGGTCAGTTAGCAGGTTGTAAAATACGGGAACAGTGGGGGTGGTGTTGATGTTGTTCTTGTGTGGCGAGCATGGAGACAAATCACAATGCGTTTTATGTTATTTGATGGAATACTTTTTTTTAATCTTTGATGTATTTTTGGATACTGACACAGAATGACTCATAAGAGAGTAAAGAGAACGTCTCTTGCCAGTCAGTGAGCATGGGAAGATGAGTATCTAGACACACAAACACATACATGTACATGCATGCACACACTAACACACATGTCCCGTGTGGTTATGTTGGAACTGTCCCAGTTGGAGCAGCAGCAGGGCCAGGAGTCCATCCAGCTTGGCCCAGCTGAGGTCAGAGGTCACGGAGTAAATCAAACAACAGCAAGTCGAGACTGTGAGAAACAACATTGTGTGTGCGTGTGTGTGTGTGTGTGAGAGAGAGAGAGAAAGAACTAGAAGAGAGATGGAGATAAAAATGTGTGTATTTGTGCTATGTCTGTATTTGTGTTACAGGAAAACTTGAGCGAGTGCTTCATGATGTTGCTTTAAGAGATTACAAATAGCCGCCATAAGCAAAATTTGATCCGCTTGATTATTAGGCAAAATAATAATAATAATTCATACTTCAGACCAAACCACACAGTGAGAGAGCTTTCCGTGACATCAAATGCCAAATAACTGGCTATGGTTTACGCCTAGTGTAAATAGTTTGGCCATCTGCGCCAGTGCCTGAGCCGGAGTACAGATTGGCTTGTTGTACTGCAGGAACCAACCACTACCACAGAGAGACAGACTGGCAACTTGAGACAGAGCAGTTGAGATGTTTGGCTGCTCTTCTCAGTGGGAAGGAGCGGAGAACGTCCATTCTTCAGTAAATCAACAGACAGAACCAGAACGTTTCTTACATGTCCACACAGAAGGTTATGCACGCTACTATGCATGTGTGTGAGTACAGAAAAAAAAATATGAATTGTGAGTAAATTCTATTCTATTCTATTCTATTCTATTCTAGCTTCAGAGACAGTTGTATTTTACCACCTCAAAGTTGTAACAATTCTCTTTCACAACTAGCCATGGGAGGCTCCTCTCTTCTCTCTCCTGCAAAATAACATCTGGTAGGTTACTCACACACACACACACACACACACAATGTTGTTCCTCACAGTCACACAAATAGCACTTAGCTAGCTCTTAGGCATAATTTCTTACACTGTTTTCACATGGACATCACTCTTATCTCTCTCTCTCCTCTGTCATTCTCTCTCCCAAATAGTAAAGATAACGTGAGATACTGAGATGCAGTTGATTCCACGAAGATGAAACGATTCCCCTGTTTTGGTCCGGAACAAAAAAACAGATCATATCACTATACTGAAGTCCAAGGACATAGGGCTTTGTTAATTAAGTCACAAAACCACACAAACACACACGCACACACACACACACACACACACACACACACACACACACAATGTTGTTCCTCACAGTCGCACAAATGGCACTTAGCTAGCTCTCGGTGTGTATGTGTCGAGGCATCATTGATTTATTACTGTATCGGTGGATGATGACTTCCTGAAAATATCACAGCTGCTCACACAAAACAAACTGTTGATAGTGATAGGAGTTAAGAGTTATAAGAGGCATAATGCTCACTTCAAATATTGATTGTATCATTTGGGAATTCGAGGTATTAATAATATTTCACGTCACACTTCAGAAGAGCAGTGTGAATCCAGCCAATCAAAATCATAAAACCATAATAAAGCCACTGCCATTATCATCATCATTATCATCAACATGACGAAAACCAACATATTTAGTTACATAGTTATCGCTGCTGCAATCTGGTCTTGTCATGCCAAGTTTGACTTGACCAGACACAGGCCATGTCAACCATTAACACAACAGCACTTAAGCAAATAATGCTTTCTTTGGAGCCTTTCCCTCGAGTCTGACCCCAAACACCCCTGGTCTCAGGGAGAGTGTGTGGGCGCATGTGTGTATGCCTCGTTGATGGCTTGTGCGTGTGCATGTGTGTGTGTGTGTGTGTGTGTGTGTGTGTGTGTGTGTGTGTGTGTATCCTCCACAGTGAGGACATTTAAGGTCTCCTCTCTTCTTTAAAGGGGCTGAGGTTTAGGTTATGGTAAGGGTTAAGGTTAAGGGTAGTTCAGGGTTAGGACCTGGGTTTAGGGGTTAATTCTAGAATAAGGACTAGGTTGATGGTCCTCTCAAGTATAGTAATACAAGTGTGTGTGAGTGAGTTGCATGCATGTGTTTCTGTTTACAGCACCCAAGGAGGTACTGAAAAGCTGTGATGGATTTGCCCCAGATGGTGAGGCAGCAGAAAGAGAGAGCGAGCATGAGAAAGTGTTGCAAAGTTTCACAATGTTTCCTAACTGCAGTTACCTGGCTGTGTGTGGATTCTTCCTACAGCGGATTGATTTAGGATGACATTTTCATTTGGGATCCAACGTAAAAATAGGCACATTGTGGGAGATAGCTTCTTTTGTTGTAGTTGCATTGATTATTGATTGAAACTCAGAGCTTTAAAATGGTATATTAGTTTGAATTATTCATTATTGAACCATAAAAGTCAATTCTGATCAATCATCAATCAATCTATGGATGGATTTGTCTGGTGATTGGTGGAACAGACATGCGCCCCGAGCCAATAGACATCTGCGAAATGTGCATTTGTGCAAAGTAGAGCTTCACCGATACCAATTTTTCAGAACCATCGATTATCGATAACAAGGACTATCTGATAAGGTAAGTATTTAAATATGGAAGCAATGTTTGCTTTTTCTTACAAATGTAGCTGGTTAGGTAACTTTATTAAAGAAATCTAGCAGATTGTTGTTTAAAGGGTTAGTAACTACATTTACTTTATAAACCTTGAAATGTGGCACAGTTTTCTTTAGTTGTTTTGTTAACTGTAGCTTTGAACATGGAAGCAATGTTGTCTTTTTTTCTGTTTCTTAATCAGCTAACTTTGGCCATTGGGTGTTTCAGGTGGTAGATATTTTTTTTTGTGCACTCAGCGTGTCAAGTATGTAACGAGCAGTGTGCTAGCTTCCACTTGTTCTGATGTAAAATGGTCTCCTGTAATGTTAGTTAAGCCTGGGTTTGTGGTGTTGTGGTGACATATGTTGGTGCATTTTCTGTGGGAAGTCAAGCGATGCTAGTTCAAAACACTGACTTGCACTTTTTTTCTTTTTCCATGAATGAAGGGTAATCTGTAATGGGCATTTATTTTCAGAATGGCTACCTTTCAAAGGATTCATATGGAGCTCAAATTAAATGTGGGTTTAACTCATTCTCCCTCTCGGTGTGTGTGTATGTGTGTGTGTTTATACGTGTGTGTGTGTGTGTGTGTGTGTGTGTAACATGCATACCTGCCAGTTTGTGCGCATCCATCCTAGCAAAAAAGCAAAACCGTTTATTTATGACAGCTTTCCTATCGTCCCCGTCCCAGCCTCCTCCTCACACGCCTGTTCTTACCTGCGGTGTAATGATAGTCATTATCACATTCTAATAGCCACACACCTGCCGGCTCAGTGCTCGTGCCAGAAACACACCTGTACTTGGCTAAGTATAGCCCTGGCGCTGGCAGACGCAGGCCTGCCCGTAGGAAGGAGAAAAGTAATATCCGGCCTCAAGGGAAGAACTGTGGCTATGTAGGCATGTTTATTATTGAGCTTTACGGCGTCATATATCATCAGCACCATGCTGCTTGACGTTGATAATTTATGTGTTATCATTGCCTGGAAGCTTTATGGATTGGGTTTTTTCCTCAAGTTGGAAGAAAAAGCCAGTCGAGGAGAAGAATTTTGTTAGTGGTTAAATGCTGCGTGATGATGGGCTCGTGTAATTAATCATCTTAATCACAGCGGCTTATCTCTGAACAGAAGATAATTATTATTATTATTATTATTATTATTCGTGCTGCTGGTCAGACAAACATGAGCCGACTGTGCTAAATCTGAAGACTCTGCAGGCTTGTCGGTTGCAGGCCCGCAGCAATGTTCCCCAAACCAAAACAAACCCATCCAAAGCACTACAGCGTGATATAACTCACCATGAGGTTCAGCTGACACAAGACTCTGACTTTTTGGCAGCTGTAACTTTGCAAATGACACAATCGAAATGCGGTTGGAAGCCATGTTGGAAACCACTCATTAGAGGGTCAGTTTAATGTAGGGATTAATCCTATAAATGCTTTATAAATACCATGTATGCATCACAAACAAATCTTGTGGATCCCAAAATAAACCACAGAGGGATTATCAGCCTCATGCTTTGAAATGTGTTTATGCAATGTGAAGGGACCTTCTTGGATGGATGGTGTGTGGAAATGGACCTTTGACCTTTTTTTTTTTTTCTCCTCACATCCTGGATGCAACCCTGTGAACAGCTTAGTGTGCTCCTTGCTCCTTTTCCGATGCATCTGACATAACCAGCTCTACCCTTAGTTGTCTCTACAGTCATCTTGTAACTGATGCGCTGAACACATGCTGCATTTGACAGATGTAGCCCAGGTGGGCTTGTCAATCTACGCCGCACTGAACCTTGAACTCTATGAATCACAGAGGGATATTCGGCCTCCTTGTCTCTTCCGTCACCGGTCGCTCCTTCTCTGTGCATGTATGTGAAAATGAGAGAGAGAGAGAGAGAGAGAGAGAGCAAATCTGTCAACAATGAGCTTACAGTGTGAGACAAGCTACCCTGCAGACACACAGTCATTGATCACTTCAAGATCAGCCAACACAGCCAAAACTATTAATCAAGTCTATTGGCCAACGTCTTGGCCACTGACTGCTCTTCTTCAAAATCCCCCCAAAAATCCCCCTCTTCCTCTCCTCTTTTGTCTTTAACCCCTCTCACCCTCCTCGTCCTCCCTCCTTCCCTCGTCCTCTCTCTCTGTGTGTCTTGAGAAAGTCAAAGGATGAAGTCAAAGAGTAAACCATGTTATTACTGTCGTATCATATCGTCCTACCCAGTGGAATCTCTCTCTCTCTCTCTCTCTCTCTCTTTCTCTCTCTCTTTCTCTCTCTCTCTCTCTCTCGTGTGTTCTCAGGTGTGCCGTACCGGTTGTGCTGCTTACTCCCTGCACCACCCCAGCCGTCTCCTTATACTTGCAATGGTTGTCTGTTAAATGTAAGTGTGTGTGTGTGTGTGTGTGTGGGGGGGGGGGGGTTACTAGCTCCCGTCCGAATCTTAGCAGGCTTCAAACAGGGAGCACGCTAGACAGCAGAGCCTGCACCACCACATTCAACTGTTAAAGCATTTGTGCAATAAATGGTTATAAACATTTGAATACAACCAAATGTCCTAAACTGTATCAGCTATGTATTGTGTCTCCCTTATATAAACTATATCAGGCACTGGGCCACTACTGATGTATTGCGTCTCCCTTATATAAACTTTCATCTTATTGGTTTTGAGGCAGACGTTGTATGCAAAGTCTGGTTGTGAAACAGAAGAAAGAGAAAATCAAACAGTAGGTATAGAAACTGAGTGTAGGACAGAAAAAGAAATGGGAGATAGAGAGAGAGTGGAGGGAGACAGAGGAGAGTAGAGGAGACGAAAGGAGAGGAGAGAAGGAGGAGGGGAGAGAAGAGAAGGAGGGGGGAGAGAAGAGGTAGAGAGAGAAACACAAGCATGTGTTTAGATATTGATTCTGTTTAACAAACACCAGCACACATGCAGAGCGTGCAGAGTGCATGACTGTGTTTGTGCTAGTGATTGTGAGCTTAGGTGTCTGTGCATGTGTTTCTGTCTGTGCATGTGTTTCTGCCTGTGCATGTGTTTCTGCCTGTGCATGTGTTTCTGCCTATGCATGTGTTTCTGCCTGTGCATGTGTTTCTGTCTGTGCATGTGTTTCTGCCTGTGCATGTGTTTCTGCCTGTGCATGTGTTTCTGCCTGTGCATGTGTATGTCTCAGGTATGTTTGCATAGCAAACGAAGTGACAAGCTGAAGTTGTTGGTGATGTTCCTGTTCATACTTACACATGCCAAGTTCATTTAAAAAACTGGTTCATCTTGGCCTGACATGAAGACGGTGTACACACCATGGGCAAGTACAGTAGGAATATGGCATCTCTGTACAAATAATGATATATATACATTATATATCATATTTGGTTGATAGTAATTCCATAACACTTTTTGAGTCCATATTTATCAAATTTCCCTGGCCGTTAATCTGTCAAAGGGAGCCAGTTGGTGCTCCAAGATCAACATTCCCTCTTCTGACCCGTCAGTAAAACCAGTGGATGATATACAACCATATTGCCCATCTGCGCAAAAGTTACTTCCTTTCAGTGTGTCTGGTCGGATGTTTGTCTGTACTTTGTGCTTCCGCAGCGCTGCTACAGACCAGATTTGGAAAACAGATTTGGTTAGTTGTTTGCAAAGCATTTACAGTGAAAAGCAAACATAAAAAACAGAAGGACTAATTGCATGGTAATGGGTATTTTAACTGCAGTCAAGTAAATCACGGAGTGGCCGTAGTGGTCGGACTTGATCCACTCGACCATGCCCCTTTAACCGAGTTCACCAACATGTTTGCTTTTCTAAGTTCAGAATGTAGGAAAAGTCGCCCAGATTGTAAAATGTTGTTCTCCCCCCTCCTTTCCTCCCTCTCTCTCTCACTTTTTTCTCCATCCTCCATCCTCTATCATCCCTCCATCATCTCATGTTGTGGTTATGGCTAGTCATGGACAGTTTGGGGGTCAACAGACATGCCTCTTTTTTGTTTTGTTTTTCTACACACACATGGCATCCATGCCCCAGAGAAACACAACTATGTGTTTATTGGGCTCATCAAGTGTTCCCTTCAGATTATTGGTTTGCATGATGCGCACAGAGGAAACTATGCTCTGTGGTTCGGAGTTGGTGGAAGGTAAAATGTCAAGAGCAATTGGGCTGATGTTGAAATTGCTGCGCAGATTCAAAGGAAATTGTGATTTGGGTTTTTTTATTGTTTATCGTGAAAATGTGAAAATGCGTGCATGTAAAAGAGTAATAGGTTTTGGTGTGTGAGTGTGTGAGTGTGTGCGTGTCTGTCTGCATCTGTATTCAGTTTGTTGTAGGTTCAAGGAAAATGAGGGAATCACAATTTTGCTGAATTTACCAATGGTGAAGGAATCCTACTAATGGTGCAGTGTACAGTCCCGATCTACAGTCCACAGTCATGCATTATCCTTGGTTGAATCTCTCCTCTCAGACCAACGCCAGTCCGGTTCCCACCAGTCGACTAACGTGACCCCTAAAACGAACTATGATGCCAGTGAAAGTGAAGTGTGGAAGCTGTAGCCTCTGAGCCCTGTGTCTTTCTAATGACAGATTTATGGCCTTCCACTGTGGGCTCATGAATGCCCCTGTCCAGGGGAGTCAGGTCAAAGGTCGGGGGGGTGAGAGTGGAACAAAGGGAGAGAGGCTGATGAGAGCAGGGTGTGAAGGAGAGCGCAAACTGCCTGCTCAGCAGAAAGCTTGAGCGTTGATCTGCACAGAAACTTTATTCTTTCACGGCTAAATTCCTCACGGGTATTTATCATTTCAAAGTTGGGAACTCCAGTGAGATGTTCGATGTGAGCTGGACTGCAGTTGTAGCATTATGGGAAAGTAATGATGTGCACAGACAGACACACACACACACACACTTTTGAGGATTCTCTCATCTCACACCAGGGCTGTGTTTACATACGGGGCCCTCCGTCTTTCACTTTCACATCCTCTGAAACCTGTTCATCCGCCCCCTCACCTCACTTTCACCTTCCTTTCCTCCCCTTCATCCTCTTCCCCCATCCCCCCACGTCTTTCCGGGGGTCATTTCTTGACCCTGGCGGTTATGTCACTGTCAGAAGTCGACCACAGGAAAACCCACCAGAGGTCCCGGCCACAGTTTACTCAGGGTCAGAGGGGCTGGCGTTACGCCATCTTCTGTCACTGTGGAAACAACACAGTCTGGATACACAGAGGGTTTCCTCCAACTATTCACACGTTTTGAGTACAGACGAGCCAAACACTGTTTCAGGCATACACAGACTTCAGTCACTGACGGTGGTATCAGTGACCGTCCAAAGCATCCCAGTTGAAATATTATCACTGGGGGAGATCCGGTAAAGTTCATTGGGTCAGCCCTTCATCTTTCAGATCATAGTCATACATCATAACTATACTTTCAAATAATGTCACACACTTCACACGGTCTGTTAAACAGGGAACTGCCCTCTGCTCCTTTTGTTATTGGATGTAGATCATTGAATACAGAATACATTCAGACATTTTTAAACTAAATATTTCACAGAAGGTCTTGGAGAACTCACAGGAAATACAATACTACTGACTAATAACTATTATTTAAACAATCCTGTTTTGACCACAAGCCGTCTGCGACTGTGGGCCTAAAGCTGCAGTCTATTCACTTTCCCATTAATAAAAAAACACACTAATCCAATTAAAGACCAGAAACAGCCAAATTCCTGACCTTCTCTGACCATGGTCTGTATTTGTCTGTAGTCACTTGTGAGTTCGGGGCATCTGTTTCTTATTTATGTGATCATAATCAATGAAAAGATGTGGAAACACGGCAGCGGAGCAAAATCTGTACTTAGGGACAGCAGTCCTGGATCCCTGCTGTAGCTGGTCAGTGTGTGTGTGTGTGTGTGTGTGTCTGTGTGTGTGTGTGTGTGTGCCTATAAAAACCCATCTTGTCTGTTCCTTTCAGCCATCTGAGCACAGCTGGTGAGCAGACATCTGGGGAGAGAGAGAAAAGAGAGACAAAGAAAGAGAGAGAGAGAGGCAGAGGGTGATGGCAAGGACAAAGGTAATGTGGGGTGAACCAGCCTGATGTTACACAGAGACATTATGGACTCATAAGGTACAACTCTAGAGACAACACGGCGTAGCCATGACGTCATCTGGCAGAGGACACGGCTGTGTTGTCGGGTTCAGTGTCCTTTCTCGGGATGGATGAAAGCGTCCTCGGTGAAGGGCTTGTAACTCAGTCTTATCGCTGAAGGAATTACATCGTATGCCCTCGTTTCGCTCGTTCCTTCTCCGCTGTAGGTCTGAAAGGAAAGGGAGGGAGTAGACGCTCAGGTTCGGGACGGGTTGCAGTTGCAGACATCCCTGAGAAGGTGTTCAGTTCCATCTACGGGCTAACTAACGCTCTTTTCAAGAAGTAGAACATGGATAACTCTACTGTAATTCTAACTATAATTTCTTACACTGTTTTCACATGGACATCACTCTCTTTTTCTCTATCTCTCTCTCTCTCGCTCTGTCATTCTCTCTCCCAAATAGTTTTGTTTTTTGTGCATGTGAATGCAGTGGGGAGATAACGTGAGATACTGAGATGCAGTTGATTCCACGAAGATGAAACGATTCCCCTGTTTTGGTCCGGAACAAAAAACAGATCACACCACTATACTGAAGTCCAAGGACATAGGGCTTTGTTAATTAAGTCACAAAACCACACAAACACACACGCACACACACGCACACACACACACACACACACACCTCCTCTGGCACTCAAGCTCTCTGCTGGCTATAGTTGGGCTGTTATGGATTCAGTGTGTGCAGTGTGTGGTTACCGCCATTCCAGCAGGCATGGAAAACTTCAAACCGAGAGC
Source organism: Hoplostethus mediterraneus (assembly GCA_034670385.1). NCBI lineage: Eukaryota > Metazoa > Chordata > Actinopteri > Trachichthyiformes > Trachichthyidae > Hoplostethus > Hoplostethus mediterraneus. The sequence continues at coordinate 181,843 of JAXDDW010000044.1, read as the reverse complement.
CAATCCAAAGTCTTGAAGAAAAAAAAAAAAAAAGGAAGTGGATTCAAAAAAGATAGAAAGAGGAGGGAATGAGGCTCTCTCCTCGACGTCGGTTAACCAGTTACTGTAGGAGGAAGGTAGAGATCACCGGTGAGGGGAGGAGAGGAGAGCGGAGTTTTACCTCCAGAATTTGACAGCGTATCATCAAAGACGATTCATTGTCTGAAAGGCAAGAGACGCTTTTTCCATCTTAAGTTTTGAAACAGTAAAAACAAAATTACACACTATCTGAAACTGACGCTGACACCACGACTACACCCCTTTCCCCTCGTACTGCACGTCAAGAAAAGAGTGACAACATCCCGCCAGAAAACCGAACAAACGCGCCACAAAAATGATTCAGCGTTCAAGGCAACTAAGGAAAAAATATAGACATCAGTATAAAACAGGCTTCATCAATTCAAACGTATAAAGTTACAGATCGGCATTTAGGGATGTGAAATGGCATTTATTGACACTAAAATGATTTTTGGCGATGAAATTACATTGTTTGTGACCCATAAGTGACGACAGGTCTGACGAGCTGATGTTTAAAGCGATAATAAACTGTATTTATTTCTTGTTCGCAGTCGTTTATTTTCATGGGACATAAAGTTTCGAAATGAACTAAATGAAACCCACGGCCCCGCAGACTTTTGACATTTTTATTTCAATGGAATATTATATGACAGTGCTTGAGTTGCTTATTGAAACCAGGACCACATTTCTAAATGTCTGCTAACAATTGGTGATTTTTCAGATTTTGCTTCTCTACTTCACGCTGAATGATCCGTTATCCATAGGACGTAATTATAGGTAGACACTTAACAGGTTTGGTGCTTTTCTCAAGCCACTCAAATACGTTTTTAATAAAGAAACGTACTTACAAGTGAATAGAGGTTGTACTAAGAAGTGAATCTGTGCACCATAAACCCATAAACTCGCAAAGACTCCCATAAACATCATTCAGGACACAAGTTATATTTTCATGTGCAGAAGAGGAAAACTCCTCCATCGTCTTGACCTCTATGTTATCTGAAAAGCTCAGGGGAGGAGCACGTGAATTGAACTGGATTTTGATTTATATATGGGGAATATTTTCAGCTATCCCATCAAGCCTCAAACCCGCGCACTCTTATATAAATGCACACATAAAAGATAGAGGTCAGAGAGGAAGAATACAAAGAAAAATGTTGATTCTGAGGACTGAATTGACCAAAAGTAGAGTTACATCTTGAGCAGGACCAGTGCAATTCATCACAATGAAGATTAATGAGAATATACAGCAACACGTGGAATATTATATATACTGTGAAAATCTTCTTTATAGTCTCACATTTTTATATGATCATTAATCCACTCTGTTTTCCTCTTATTCTGACTCTTCCTCTTCACTTCCAGGTTATGATATACACTAGCCCATACTATTCCTGCTGGTATGTACACGTCAAAAAAATAGTTTTTACATCCCCAAGAAGAAAATGTCAATAAATAACCCAACGATAGCTGGTGAGAAGAGCCGTAAAACTAGAGGAGTGATTCCTCTCCTCTCCCAAATTACAGCCTGCGCCTCCCTCCAGCACATGGTGACCCTTTGTGCTGTAATCTGTCAGTATCACAGACAGTTATTAATGTCCTAGCAAAAACTTTACTTCTATTCCTTATTTTTACGAGCACATTGGGAAATAGAAGGTCCCACATTTTCTTGTCTCGTTGCATGCAAGTTAACTTGGGGGAGAAAGAGGAAAAATCTGAAGCGCTACAAGGATTACTTGAACCACTTGTTTTTAGTGTGGGGTTCTGTCATGCATGTAAGTAAGATTGACAGACAGACCCAAAATGGCTGCCCCAGGTCGGCCTTACAGTAGACTACAACAAATGTGTGACTTGGCTCCAGGCTCGCCATTTTAGAAAACCACGATTCAAACGTAAGATGGGTTAAAACAGCGGATTGTGATGTTTCAGACCATTTTAGTTGGATATGCTCCATCTGGTTCTCATTTGGAAGTGAATGATTGATGTGGCTCCACAGGTGTCCTGTTGTTCCTGGAGGAGCTCGGACCCGTATCAGTATGAAACCTTTTATCAGATGATGACCGCATGCCGCACAAGGTGCAAGCCTGACCACACCTGGCAGGAGCCTGGCGCCACACTGACGCTGTTCAAAATGACCTGACCAAGGTGGAGGATGTAGGGGGTCAAATGTTTTAGTTACTATAGAGGAAAGCCTTTTAATCATAATGTTGTATGATTTATGATTTGGAATCTGTTATTCTCCAGATTATACCGGAGATTATACCGGTCACACATCCTACCATCCACATCTCTTTGGAATGTCATGCTAAATAATAATAATAGTGTCTTTATTAATATAGCATCTTTCAAAGCAAATGTTACAAAGCTCTTTAGTGTTAAAGCAAAAGCTGACAGATACAATCAAATGAAAACATAACTGAAATAATACAAGCAAATAAGACAATAAAGACATAAAAAAATCATAGTAAAGGTTATAAAAATTTGTATTGAGCGATGTCTTAAAAGCGTGTACAGAGGGAGCTGGACGTACAGACAGGGAGGTTTTTCCATGTTGGGGCTCCATCATCTCCTGACAGTTAAAAGAGCTTTGTCAGCTGATCTGAGACAGTACTTATGGGGATAAATGTTCCATGATATAGGTATGGGGCCAAGCCATTCACTGCTTCAAATGTAATCAATAAAATCTTGAAATCAATTCTAAAATCAACAGTAAGCCAGTGTAAATTTGCTATAAAGGAGTTATACGATCTTTTGTTCGATCTAGTCAAAACCCTAAACCGGCGAGAGAGAGCTTTCCTATTGAAGCTGCTGGATGTCTGGACGCCTCCGACAGGCTTCTCGTACATTTCCACTGACATGTTTTAGTAGACGCAGATTTACAGTCTAGCCTCATGGTCCATCAACTAATCAAACAAAGAATAGGCCTATCTATAATTGGGATCGTTAATGGGTTTTGAAACAGTCAGAGAGTCTGGAGACGTAGAGCCTTCACCATTTCAGACATATTTGTGTGGCAGAAGAGCTGTGGATACCGCTGTTGAATTATCAGGACGGATGAAGGAATTTCAATGACGACAGTCGACTACGATTCATTCAATCATCTCTTTTTTTAGCACAATCTCTTCCAGACACGTCTCTGTGTGTGTGTGTGTGTGAGAGAGAGAGAGAGGGAGTTTGTGAGTACTCATAGTTATGTGAAAAGGACAGTATGTGCATATAAGAGAAGGTATCGCATGGTCCATATTAAAGTTATTAAAGTTATTAAATATTAAATTACACAGCATATGAGAGAAAGAGGGACTCCCGTAGGTCTTGGAAACCTATGCCTACTGTGGGTAGCAGCTATGCAAGTGATATGTACTTGTGTGTGTGTGTGTGTGTGTGTGCGCGTGTGTGTGTGTGTGTGTGTGTGTGTGTGTGTGTGTGTGTGAGAGAGAGAGAGAGAGATAGAGAGATAAATATTGCTGCTTACAGCATATGACTCGGATGTGGAACTGGAAAGCAATAAAGCACAATATAATGTTATAAAGGGATGAGGTTCTTGGATGAAGGTGCATGTAAAGTCAGTTTTCCATGTAGCCCAGGAGGCAGAATACACCGATACACTGGATGAAACATTAGGGGGGCCTGCTATTTCCATGAAACCGTCTGACCAGGTGAATCCAGGTTATTGATTTCACCTATTAAATCCACTTCAGTCAGGAAAGGGGAGATGGAGATGAAGGTGAGGAGACGGTACTGCCACTATTCAATCAGCTCTTGAGCACAAGAACGTGTCACTTTCACCGTTGAAAATCCATACTGGCATCAACTAGCGCACGCAGAAGTCAAATTGTATTTTTCATTACCAGCTGAGAAAGATGGCTCCTTTTAGTGAGTCGGCAACCGCAGGAAAAATCGTGGGAATGACTGCAGCTTTCTGATGACTCAGCAATTCTCAGCCTATCAAGTCACATCTGGTTGCAAGGGCGGGGTCGGAGTGAACACTGAAACACTGGTCATGTTTAGCCACATCAGACACTGAATGATTCATGTCCAAGGGGGCTGGAGTTTGGTTTGTGTGTGTTGTTTGTTGTGTGTGTGTTGTGTGTGTGTGTGTGTGTGTGTGTGTGGGTTTGTCGTTTTGTGGTTTTGTGTCCTCATTAACAGAAATTTTCCATGTCCTTGGTGGTACCACGGTTTATGGTCAAGACCTTCGGGGCATTGTTTGTCGTTGGCGGAGTCGTCTATAAGTGAAATTTCCGTTTATGGGAGCAAAATGTGCCACGGCCATTTGCACAGGCGCCATTCTACCAACAATCTAAACCAAAAAGTTAATATTTGCGGAGAAAAATATTTCCCTGAGACTACAATGAGGACAATCAGCTCAAGAATGTCCAGAGCAATCAGACAGACGCTGACAGCCAACAAGGAGTGAAGGAAGAAAAACCTCCAGTGATGGGAGAGAAATGAGAAACCGATATGCCGACGTGGGCTTTCTCATACCTCGTGTGAATGGTGGTATGAGCAAGAATTTGAGGCCGTTCGATCTATCAATTTCTCTCACACACACACACACACACACACACACACTCGCACACACACACACATAAGTTTGCACTTCATACAGACAATGGTTTGGTCGCTAACAAGAATGTGTCGAAATATTTGGGAGGACAGGTTTTAATATTGACTGATGTTACTTCTTTTTACTTTTTACATGCAATAGATTCCAGTTTCTGATACTTCGGGGGATTAAGCAACACTTTAGCATTGGACTTCAGTTGCTGTGGTCCAGTTATGATCTCCCTTGGATATAGGGTAGACGCTATTGTGGCTGAGAATGGTTTTGAAAGCATCTCAGTAAGAAAATCAAAATCAGCCCATTGTGTTGTGGAAATTGCCTGTAAGCACTCAGAACTCTTTAAATAACACACAAAACATTGACAGGTTGAAGTATAAAAATATATTGTATACAGATATATTGGAGAGAAAAAGACACAGGTCACACAGAAAATCAAAGTCTCTCTATGTTCTCTCTCACTGAAAATCAGCTGACTACAATCTTTATAGATTCTTTGGAACAAAGACGTCTCTCATGACTGGTTCACTTAGGCTTAGAGAGCATGTTTAACATGGTTCATCCTTTAGGCTCTCTCCACATAGTAGTGGTCTGGACAGATTCAGTTTTACTGCCTTATAGGGCCTCAAATCCAGGCCTCACTAGCTTACTCTGCAACACTCAGGCACATGTTTATGACACACATACCACATGTCTGTGGCAACACAGCATCAGTACAACAGACGCTAAATGATGAATGATAAATTCTAGCATTCTGTGCTAATTTACGTTGTCTGACTGACAGCTTTTAAATTTTGACTATACCTTTTTCAGAAGTCCCTGAAAGCACAATATCTTTACTGTACTTCCACTGAATGTGTTTACATACACACAATATTGTCCACATGCTTCGATCTCCCAATTGATCACTATTGATCACTATATCCAAGGTATCTTATTCACTTTTTACAGGACAGGAGATTGTATACAATGTTATCATCTAATATGTTTGATATATCCCAAACACTAACAGGTTATTGCCGTGCAGTGATGACAAAAATCACTGCATTGTATTATGTATCTGTCCCATAATGCTTCACTTCCGTTGCTATATACGACCCATACGACTCAAACCCCTCCGAAGGAATGCTAACTATGCATTACCCATCCATAATCTCTATAATCATATCCATAATGGGGAATTTGGTCTATTGGTCAGGAGAGGATCAATTAACAGACATTTGGGGTAATTGAAGTGAGTAACTAGCATCACTCAGTCTCTCATTACAGTCGACAGATCAGACAGATATAGATATGATTAATGGACAACTAGGTTAGCCACCTAGCTGGCAAAATGTCTCACAAAACAAAAGGACCAAGGCGCTTGAGGAGTGTTTTTCTGATGCTACAGACAACCCCAGCACCAAAGAGCACCTTTCAAATATTGTTGATATATTTTTTGTGTATCCCAGTACTCATTTTCTTCTTTTTCAATACGCAATGTATGTTCATACACACATACACACAAATTCACATTCACTTTCTCTCTCTCTCTCTCTTTCTCTACAGCATGAACACACGTACACCCACCACAAACCGATGAACCCTGTGCTATCAGTAAACAATCCTTTTCTATTTAAAGTCAAACCTTAATGATCAAAAACAAAACCTAATTTAAAATTTCATTAGAACCCACAAAGACTTTCTTCAAAACAGTATGCAACAGCCGCAATAGAACTTGTTGTGTGTTTATCCATCAGCACTGCAAAGCAGGGCTGAGCAACAGCCCACTTCCTTTCAGAATTGGTTTAATTCGGTTTATTGGTTTTTAAAGTTTAAGGTGGACTGAAAGAACGAAAGACAGACGAAAGCATTTGAATTCAGCGCAAAGCAAGATTAGTCTACACCAGCCTGCAGAGGCTGTCTCCTCTGCAGATAACTTTCTACAGATGATCTGATAATCCTTGGTGAGTCTTTGGATTTCTGGCTTAATTTGGCTGTAACTCTACTCATGTACATGGCCTCAATCTGAATGGAAATAATAGAGGCAGTGGGAAAGAAATATGACACATTTCAGGAACAAGTCTTATTATATGGTGTATGTACACAGGCATAAATCATTCTCCTAACAGAAGGACCAGGCCCGACCTTTATCGTGCACTTCTGTTACCATGGCAACATTCAGCAATGTTCACCCTGACATGCAAATGCCATTTTGCCAGCTGAAGGCTTATCCTCATGGATGATAAGCAATAGGGATCCCATATCAGTGCAGACAGGCAGATGCTATGTGGCCTCAGACGTGGGAAGCTGCCCAGACGACTGTAGTGAGGACATGATTTATAGTAGCACCGAGAGTCCTTAATTTAGATGAATAACTAGACAGTGACATACACATAATGCAGATAATATTTCCTTGTTGTGGGATAGAGTTTATATGCATTTGTCATATCCTGATGCCACAGGATAGATGCCACCTTAGCCTGATTAGTGTCATGCAAAGTTACCAACTATACCTTCTTTCCTTTACCAGAGGAAATCTTACCAACTCCAACTCCAACCAACTCCAGCCTGTTCAGGTTTTTCAGATACTGTGTGCTGGCAGTCAGTGGCAGGGGATTACTTACAACAAAGACAGAAAAAAACACTCAAGTATTTTGAGAAATTCAAGCCCAGACTCAAGTACTACAACACCGCTGCTTAGTGCCAGGGACCCAGAGTCTGATCAGGATGCCAGTTTCAATCTGAAACGGAGCTGAGGCATTACATACACACACATTACATACTGAAGCTGGGCCATATTGCTGTGTAAAAAGGACCTTCAAAAAAAAAAGGCTAGAGCAGAAACAATAGCCCCAGCTCAAATGTTACACAATACTCTCTTGTGTTCTGCCATGCACATGCATACACACGTGCATACAAGCACCCACAAACACACCTACGTGTGCACATGCAAGACACACACACACACACAAACCCACAAACAGTACTATCCCCTCATGGAGTAATTGTCAAGGTTTGTACATGTAAAACAGTAGGCATGCAGTGTTAGGTAAAGGCAAATATCTCTGTGATGGGTGGAGGGTGTGGCTTCGGAAGTCGCTTTGGATAAAATGACTGTAATGTAATGTAAATGTAACGGCTTGTGATGAGTGATCAGAAACAGGATAGTCTTAAGAGCACCAGCTGCTGAGGGATATCCTCCCAGCCATCAGTTAGGCCGGAGGAAAGCTTCATGCCACAGCTGTGATTGGCTGGCAGCCCAATAAATAGCATTGGCTGGACGCCATTGGACAGTATTCTACAGTATTCGTCAAATTAGTGTGTGCCCAGATAGTAGCAGTGGTTGCCAACTGGCCTTTGGCCCTTATTGGGAATGAATCCTGCCTGAACATTTTTTCCTGTGCTTCCCTTAAAATGTCTCCGTCTCTGCTTTCCAAAAAGCTAAAGGAGAGTTGATTGCCTGCTCTCCATTACAAAATAAAACGTTGTTAGGTGGAGAAGCATACCTTCTGCCATCGGGCTACCGCCTCCAACGATAAGATGAATCATGTATTAAAAGAAACAAGTTAATCCTATAAATTGGACATTATGATATGTGATACGAAATGCACTTCATTTTCTGTCCTTGCTTTCTTCCTCTCTCTCCCGCTCTCACTTCATGGTTTGACGAAGGAATCATATGGTTGGCTCTAAGGTTTGGCAAGAGCAAAAACAACTTCCTTTCACTGGGACTTTTGGGAATTTCTTGGGACCAGTTTAAAACCGCACTACATAAATGTTAGATATTTATTCCCATTAAAAGATTGTGGGAGATTGATCAGTAATCTCAGTTTGATCTCAAGTGATCTCAGTTTGGGGTGAATGTCAGAGGAATCTGAAGAGGCCTTCCCTTAAGAAATTGGCACAATATTCACCAATAATTTCAGGGATGTCAATGCAGATGAGACTAGTTTTACAGTGAGACAGTCATTTTGGCGCCGAAGCGCGTCGTCGGAAAAGATTATTGACACTGCAGATTTGGGCAGGACTAAAATTACAGACATGCTCCAGTAAAAATTACATTACCCCACCTCCCCCTGTAAAACCAATCCTGTTTGAATGGGGCTTTAGACAGGACACATGGCAGCGGGGATGAAACATGCTCAGACAAAAAGGTAATGAGGGCCAACAAGGCTTGGTCAGCTTTCAATAGGAGCATTACATAGGAGCTTTATACTGTTATACTGTGTATGAACACGGCCCTAACCCTAATCCTATACTGCACGCAGTGTTAATCGCTGCAAAGACTAGAAGATGTTATAAATGTGTCATAAAAAACGTACTTCCCTGTTCTGCCGATCCTTTCTGCACATCCGTCAGTTCGGTACTAGGATCCAGGGCAGCAGGAGTCCCCTGAGATCCCCCTGACCTAGAGGTCTGCATGGGTGTGAAATTTAAGCCTGATCCCGCCTGTATTTGCCGACTTTAAGGCCCTGCCAGAACCAGCCCGACAGGTCTTCCCAAACTGGAGACCCGAACCTGATCTGAACGGGACATTTGCGCTAAATTCTGCAGCGTAATTCTATTTTGTCTCTCTCTATTGCATCTCCCTCCTACTTCAAGTGGCTTCGCTTACATAAGCTACATAAAGACTATCACCAATGAATACACACATCTGTACATCCGTTTATCAGTGTACCATCAGCAGAAAGCCCAAGCCCGAGTCACATCCAGAAAAAGATGCCCGACCTAACCTGACATTTTTTTTGTCGGGCCCCGTCAGGCCTGGACTGGATCGCAGACCCCTACCCTGACCTACTGCACAGCTGAACAACGCACCTCAGTAGGCCTATTCAGGGAGAGTGTGTCTGGAGTCTCCCTCATCATCTGTTAAGCAAATACAAATGAAGCTAACACCCCCTCCACACACACAGAGCAGCTACTCCCCTGCCCCCACCCCCCCACGCACAACAGGCCACTTTACCTCAAGGTCACTTTACACTCCGCTACACTTTATAACTTATAATTTTTATACTTGATTATCATTTTTATACTTGATAATTTATAACTGGTACTTATAACTTTTGTACTTTATAACTTTGTACTTTTTCTAGTATTTGTACTTTATGGGCCGGATCTACTAAAGGTTTGCGTGTGTAAAAATGTGTGCAAACTCATAGCACGCACAAATAAATGTACAAACTGATCTACTAACAGTGCGCACTGAGGACTGCGTCTTGCAAATGTGCAAAATAACACGCCTTATCCAGTTAGTACTTTTGCCGCAATGAATATGCAAGATGGGGCGTTTACACGCTATGTAGCAAAATACTGGGAGGAGAAAATGTAAATAGATTAATGTAGCACACGCACTGTGATCTATCAAACCTGAACGCAATTTCGTTGATGGAGACTGCGTCTGTATTTAATACGTTTCAAAAGAAGGTGCAAACGCCCTGCATGCGTAATTGTGCACAAATGGCTGCCGTTATTGTAGCGAGAAGGAGACATAGAAACTGCACTTGAACTGCACTTGTTGCTCAATGTTAGTTAGAGGCATCTCTTCCACCGTGCCCCCACCTGTTTTCTTTGCTGAGGTTTTATTATAAGCCAATTTTTCTTTTGTTCTTCGTCTTATATCTTGCCATCTTCTCTTAATTTCATCCGTTGTTCTTCTTGTTTTACCAACGGCATTTACTTTCTCACAGATGATCTCCCAAATAGTGTTCTTTTTTGTCATATTCAGATTTTTTTGCTGTAGCTCATCCAAATGTTTATTTGCCTCTTCCACTAACACCTCTAATTCTATAGGCGCAAATTTCATTTTGCGCTTGCGGTTCTGTTGCCCATCCAAACTCTCCATGGTGCAAAACATTAAACACGCAAAACCCTCATTTAAATACTGCTGTCTCCACCACGTTTGCACCTGTTGTCATTTACGCACGCATTCTTAGTAAATCACCCGCAAAACGCCCATCAACCACACGCGCAAACTTTTAGAATGCACACGCAAATTAGTACCATTTATTTGGGATCTTAGTAGATCCGCCCCTATAAGTTTTAATATTGTACTTTTTCCTAACATTGTACTTTTTCTATTATATTTTGTACTTTTTCTATTATATTTCTTGTGGGTTTTTTTTATTATGTCTGTTATGTCCTTAGCATTAGCGTTAGGTGTCGAAGAGACACAAGAATTCATTGCATATTTTGTGAACGTTGTGCATATGACAATAAAAAACCTTGAACCTTGAACCCTTGAACCTTGTACTTATTCACTGTCCTCTCTTTTATCATGGATATTATATATCAATCCTATCTAGGTAAACCAACTCATTTGTAAAAGGTATCAAATGTCATCAGCGTTATAAACCCAGGTTATCGGCTATACCTTTCATAGGCATCCTGGCGCAGGCTGGCCCTGCCTTTCCGGGTGACGTCAGACACTGACCTTAGCCGTAGCAGGGTCGCAGGCAGTGGGTCAGCCCCTTGGCAGGCCATTCACTTCAGATTACCGTTAACGGAACGTGACAGTGCTGAGAGGCTTTGTGCTCTCTGGGGCAAGGGATTAATTAGCCGCTGCTATAACTACCTACCTAGACCAGAGACCCGCCACCAGATAGCACTGTGCCCGTGGGTGCAATATCCGCAAGCATCTGCCCTGCTGAAGTGTCCTTGAGCCAGACGCTGCATCCCTACCAGCTCCGGAGGCTGATCTGAAGCTGGTCCTGCACTCTGATCCTCCCTGGAGGAATAGGAACAGGAAAGCCATGTTTTATCTTCGTGGGATTCCCTCATTTCTCTTTTTTAATTGTGATGGATCAAGAAAAGGGTCAGACAGGACAGCTGAGGCAAAGTCAAATCTGCATCACGGCCTATCTACCCATTACCCATGTCCCCGTTATAGACTTATTGGCTGCCCACAGGGTGCTGGAAGCTCCACGTGTTGACTTCTGCTTTCCAGGCCACAGTCACAGACCCTCTCTCCTGGCTACATTTCAAACCTCTTGTAACGCTAAAACTGATCCAATTACTGTTGTTCTGTGCAGCAGTGCTTGTTTTCCTAAACACGACACCATCCATTGTGCACCATGACAAATTTAGCTTGAGCAAATCAAAATAAGTGGCTGCTCGGGGCGCCAAAAAGTGAGAGTCAGAATTCCTGTAGACATGCCAAATCAGTGAACAAAGTGTACCTGCCTCCAGCTAGCTTAAGTAAAAATGGTTATGTACTCTTACACACAGCGGGAACAATAGTTTTCACATCTAGACTGAGCATTCATAATTTTGTGCAACTATATAAATCCCCATAAAGTGAGTAATGAGGTACTTGTAACTGTGTATTATAGGTAACTGGATGATAATTGGATTTTTACAAGTTGAGATTGGTCATGGAGTCATGGATGACTGCATCTTGGGGTCCATTCACTGCTGCGTCTGTGGTACAAATGTACTGTGAAGTAAACCCTATGACCTCAACGCTGGTTTGCAGGGAACGTAGCAGATGTACACAGCAGGAAGAGAGGAAGCAACATAGAAAGCGGATCATTACTTGTGAGAAGCCTCTCGATTGAAAATCTATATTTTCAATAAATATTGTGGCCTTCTCGCTGGTGGAGTTTTACTAGTGCTTTTTTGAGTCCAGTTTTCATTAAGTGCATGTGCAGATGCCAGGGTCACTGCAACTCAGATTTCAGCCACCAACCACGAGAATACCCCATAAGTGGCTGACAGGCTGTAGTACAGGTACTATAAATACTATACTAGACTATATAGACTATATATACTACTGTAACTATCATAACCTGCAAATGCGTTGCTTATTTCACTGGAGAGTAAATTGTACGCTCACAAAAATGGTCTGCCTGGAAAAGTGAACAGACTAACAGTCTTAAAAACATGATGATGAATGAAAACGGTGAGAGATGGAAAGCATAACACAGTGAGTGAGTGAAAGGCAGGCATAAATATGTTGGCTAGGGGTGCGGAAGGAAAAATGAATGAGACGAAAAAGGCAGCATAAGAAAAAAGAAAGAAAAGTAATATATTCCACACGTTTGAGATGATGCAAAAAGACTAAAAAATAGGAGTACACATACAACCACAAGACGGTGTGAAATGAACACGTAACACTATGACATCATCAATCCATCAATCCATCAATTTTAAGATACTTTCTGCATATGGGCCCTGGGCACCTCTGGTAGGGCACTATAAGAGGGGTGGTGTTGCCCTTACAGAGAGGCCAAATGAGGACAAGTCACTCTGTGTGTGTGTGTGTGTGTGTGTGTGTGTGTGTGGGTTTGTGTGTGTGTGTGTGTGTGTGTGTGTGTGTGTGTGTGTGTGTGTGTGTGTGTGTGTGTGTGTGTAACCAGTAAAAAAAGTGAGTGTAAGCAGTAAAAAAAATTGAAAAAAAACCTGAAAAGGGCACAAGCTGTGGCCTAACGCCACATCTACTGAGCCACTACAGACAGAGGGGGATCAGCTAGTGAATGAAGTCAGTTAAATCTCAACCCAATCCGTACGCCTTTTCAATTACACCCATATGAAAACAATCTCATGGAACGAGCTCGATCCAGATCACACAGAAGCGGTGAAAGAAAACTACACAGATGCAGTTGGATATACTGCAGTTAGGGCAGGAGTACCAACTGGACGACACACAAGTATGACATACTCTGTAGTGCAATCTCGCAATATCGCTTCGTGTGTTGTGCGCACACAGCAGTCCTACAGAGTGACAGAGATCTGTCACACCTATAAACAGTCAGAGCCATCAAATTAACACATCCATGCACGCACACACGCACAGAGGACCATTGAGAAAAGTATGTATATATACACACCCTGAGAGTCAAATCTCCTTAAGCCTGTAATTTCCTGACCGCACGTGCTGAAACAGAGGCAGGACTCATGAGATTACATCTTGACTGAGTTAGAGTCTGTCTTATTCCTGTGTGTGCTGGCCTTCTCAAACATCAACAAGAGCAGCCCCGAATCTCTGCCAGTGATGATGAAAATGATGTGTATGTGTGTGTGTGTGTGTGTGTGTGCGTGTTCATTTGTTGCATGTGTCTCTGTATGCAACAAACAAAAACTTTCACGGTACAAAATTGACTTCCACGCTCAAGTCGCTTCGCCAGTCATAGGAGCACCGTGTGAAAGAAATTACCTCTTCAATACAGAATGTTTTGGAAAAGTGGTAAACCTGTGCTCCGCTCCAGAGGTATGTGGAAAATGGTACATCCCAGGTGGTTGGCTGTGAATGTGCCCTACAGTCGAAAAAATTCCCTCACAGAGATTTGGTGGTTTGTGCACAGTGTGCTCTTGCATAAATCATAGGTTAATACGTCTCTGATGGGGTTTCGTTCGGAGCTTAAACAAGACGCCTGCTCTCTAACATATGCTGGGTTTGGACTTGTGAAGTGTTTGCACTTGTTGGAAACGACACGGCCAGATGTAAAACGAGATATCGAGACCGTTAATGAGCGATAAACATTGTGCAAGATGAACAGACACTAAGTTTATGAGCCTTAAAGAGGCGTGAGAGGCCAAGGGGAAGTGAAACAAAGAAAGAAAGAAAGAAAGAAAGAAAGAAGGAAGAAAGAAAGAAGAAAGACAGACAGACAGACAGAAAAAAGAAAGAAAGAAAGAAAGAAAGACAGACAGACAGACAGAAAAAAAGAAAGAAAGAAAGTGAATGCACACACACAGTCACCAACATATGATACACCACCCCCCACTACCACCCGCACTCTCACACACACACACACACACACACACACATACACATACACAAATACACATACACACAAGTACAGGGCCAAACACACACACAGATACAGGCAGTAGTCAAGCCTAGTTATTAGATAGCTCTGTTGTAACCACCGTTTTATAAGGTCTCCAAATGTTACCAGGACTTGCCAACTTGACGATCAAAACCTTGTGGAAACATGCTGCCCTTAAGAGCAGGATATTGAAAGCTCATGAAGCCTTTATTAACCAGTTTAGTTTCATACTATCATGTACCCCTCTTTCACTGCATGTGGCTATATTCTCTAGGCCATACACTGTGTTGAGATGGTGTATGCCGGTATATCTATGTGGCAGAATTCATCTGAATGTGAATAAGTGCTTTCTGCTTCCTTCCTCTCCTCCTCTCACACTAAGATCTTGGCCCGACTCTTGATGCAACAGATGTCTTCTACTATCTCATTTTTGCCTCCTTATATTCAACCCCCCCACCCCCTTTCTCTCTCTCTGATTTCATAACCAGCTGATGATATTTCTTCTACATGCCTAATTCCCCCACCAACCTGGATACCTGCCTGGTTTCAGCAACTTTCATGGTTCTCCCATCGCTTTTTTCCCCACTATAGTCAGAGATATTATTTCAAGCACCTTATGGGTTATAAGTTATTTCATTAACATTAAATGATTCTGACAGAAATAACCTCTAAACATGTGATGATTTCACTGGTGTGACTCTGCATCAACCGAGGCAATAATGAGAGTATAGACTGCTGGTTTCATAACTCGCTATTTTTTACCCATGCTTTGACTTGCCATCGTTTGCCTTATATTAACTTTTCATGCCAGCAATTCCAAAATATAGTCCAAACTCTGAAATACCAAGCATTTAAACAGCCATATAACTCTACAAGACTCACTTTCCAGATGGGGAAAGTCACATTAACCACATCACCTTGCACCATGTCTGCATTAACAGAGCCAAAAGTCCCTAATGCTGTACTGAGGGCTGGTCTAAGTTTATTAAGTATATTTGTTCAGCCCACAATCTGCAGCCCGCCCAACCTCCCAGGTTGCCCTGATGTGGTTGTTGGGACTACAGGCCAGCAGTCATGACATGTCTGATTATAGGAAGGCCGCGGTGCCTCCTTCACATACCGTTTGCCACATTCTAAATACGCCAAGCCAAATCGGTGTCAGGACCAAACAGATGTGAGTGTGTGTGTGTGTGTGTGTGCATGCAAGGGAGGAAGTGTAGCAGTGTACAGTCAGGCAGGTGAATCTGCACAAATCATTTACAGTGCATCTCTCTTTCTATCCTACTCACACAGGGCTGCACACAGCAGTAGTGGCTAGTGTGAATATGATGCACATTGGCCACATCATCTGTATCGCTGTAAATTCTTCACAAATTCACATGTGCTTCTCCGGTTTTGGCACATTGTTATATTGCTCATCATCTTTATCCGCAATCTTGTTCTTTCGGTCACTACCCAAAGCTCATAGCCATAGGTGAGAGTAGTTAAGTAAGTAATTGAAACTGTAACACATTGCACACATTCACACACGGGTGAATGTACATGCACACACACACACATACACACACACACACACGCAGTTGGGTGCCTCTTCTCCTTTGGCTCTGAGCAGGCTTCAGTACAGATTTATGCCTCAGATTATGAGGGGAAATGAGAGAGATGTAGTCCTCAGAATCACCACGACAGAGTCATCCAAGAACTGCCTCCATGCGCACACACACACACACACACACACACACACACACACACACACACACACAGACACACTCCTTTCCCGTCACTGTTTTGGACTCTAGTGGGTCCTTGGAGCAGGTTCGGAGAGGACAATCCAGTTGGCCCCGTCCCCCTACCTCATGGAAAAGAACAGAATAACAGACAGGAGTCTAATAATGAAACTGGAAGGACAGAGCGAGGGATTTTCTGCCTTTGTAAATGGTAGAAGGTAACGAATTCCATCCCATGCTGAAACCTGCGTGTCATTCCCACAGCAACAGCGGCTCAAACATACAGAGCATTTTTTTTATTGCTGGTCTGAAAAGATCTGGTGTTGTTTGTGCAGCTGTCTCTGTCATTTACAAATACTAGCATGCATGAAGCATTTCACATAGGAAATGCTTCTGTGATGTAACAACATAATACACGTGACTAACACTGGATTGACATATTGCAATATGGACTGAATAAGCAACATTGTGCCTTGACGTGCATTGACAGGATATTTTGGGTAGATTGGGGCCTTTGGGAGGAATTACATCGCAGACTGAGCCACACAAACTGAAGACTTTCTGAAGATTTGACCATCTCTTGGTACGGGGGCAGTGACAGAGCAGGTGAGTTGGGATGGCGAGAGAGCAGGTGAGTTACAGAGCCATCGATAGTATGACAGCGCCATCTAGTGGGCAATCCGGACAGAGAAGGGAGTGGACAAGATGCAATATCATAAAGCATCCTCTGCCAGACAAACTGCGTAGATGGAGACAACATCGGTAACGCAGCACCGTTATTAAATGCTGTGGAGTGTTAAGAGTGTCAGACGACGTGGAAACAGACTGGTGTCCAGGCGCAGCCCGCAATAAGCCTTTTCAAACAGGCAACGGGGCTGAACGGTGAAAAGTAAGTGATGTGTCTATTACACAAAGTGACCAGCTGCCCATGTCTGGCGCGCGCACACACACACGCGCGCGCGCGAGAGAGAGAGAAGGGAGTGCAATTCCCGCATGCGCAAGGCCGTATGGCTTCTCGGTGTCCAGGAGCTTGCAAGAGGAAGATGCGCCTGAGCGGCCGGCACGGACCACATGCATAAAATCTTTGTGATATATTTGAATTTGCCTTGTTTAGTTTCTTGCCAAATCTCTATTTCATGTCGAACGGCAACCGGTGCGGTGTAGAAACTGATCGGCTATAACGGCAGAATACGAGGCAGTGGCTGAAAGGAGTCGGGCATCACATTGCACCGGATGTCATTACACGCTCTTGTCTATCGAGGAGGTAAGTAGCCACCGCTTTTTCATCTCATTTCAGATAAACCACCGGAATTCGTTTTTCAACATGCTAAACTCATTTTTTACTAACTGACTGACACACCTGGTAGTTACCGCCCAGTTAAGAGCCATGATTAAGGGCTTTAGTTGGGCTACTTGGAATAAATGCTGACCTTTTGTCCTTTGTGCAATTATTTCTCAGTAATTTGGGAAATATATTTTCATTCTATATTGGTAGCTGAGTTTGATGTCAGCTAGGCCTAGTCCTACTCTATAACACCTGGGGAGAAATACCATATATCATCTCGTGTGCATCGTCCCTTTACTCCCCTGAACCACAGCTAAATCTGGGGGTAAAAACGCATACATCCAGATTAAATGAAAATTTGAATTCTATTTTATTCGGGTGTGAGAAAGAATTGCTTTATAATAAATTGGGTCATCAGCAAGGTATATTGGATTATGAGTGGGGTCGAAACGCACACGATTGTAATATTATAACACTGGCAAGTTTTATTCTCTTTTTTTCCTTAAATTGCGGGTGACATATGTGAGCACATGCAGCCAGATAGCCAGATAACCATCAAATAGGCTTGTTATCACTTTAGATGCTTTTGCGAATGTGGGTCGCTCGGCATTTGTACTTACATCTAAGCTCGTAGATCAATTGAATTTAAGCCTCTTGACCGGTCCGAGCGAAACCTGCTGACACATGGGCCCCGGGTCTTTGTGTTCGCACACACCCGTTTTCTGTCGCGGGCTACTGCAAACAAAACTAAATCCCGTTGTCACTCAGTTGGGTATGTTATTTCAAAAAATTGTTTCTGCACTCTCGAAATAGTTGGTCCTCAAAGAGTTTCAATATTGCATTGCAACACTATCTCCTCTCAGGAGCTGTCTGTCTTTCTGCAGAGACGTAGTGGCAGGCGGTAGTTACTGTATGCAGAGCAATTATTTATTTAGGTGTCAACTGATCGGATGCATCTGATCAATAATAGATTGATAGATGGAGACCTACTCTAACGTGGATAAGAGCTGTTTATAACGCTACACAATTAGACTCTAATGCGTTAGCAAAGGCACTTCAAGCTGCAGGTTTGTCTAGCTATCTATCTATTTTTCCTTTTAATTTGCATGCACACATGTGTCTCATTTAGGCTATGTATTTATGGCTACACTCCAAGTATGTCCAGCGCACAGACTGTAATTACAGAGGACAGAGACAGGAACAGCAACGAGACAAAAGGGGGAATTATATGACCCAATATCCTCCATCTTATCTCCTACAATGACGTTTAAACTGCTGTGACTGACCAGCAGTCACAAGGATCAATAGAAAGTGCATTAGCAAGATAACGTTACCATACTGTTTCAAATGAGGCAAGAACGCGGTGCCTAATGTTCTCTTTTAGGATGTTTACAGCATCATGGAAAAAGGCTGTAATGCCTGTGCATTTATTAGAAGCTGAAACATCTCCTGCGGTAGTATCTGATATGGAGCAGCATAAAGAAAAGCTGTGCAGATTGCTTCTAAAATAATAATCCAAACAGCTGTAACAAATGTCAGTTTCAGCATATCATGGTGATTTAAGAGCCCAGCTTCTTGTGAAGGCAGTTTCATGGGATGCATTAGCCAGACGTCAGGGGCGTCTAATGATGGGCCGGTCAGGCACCAGGACTAATCACATTACTACCAATGGTTCAGATGTGCAAGATAATTTCCTAGAAAATGCCACATAAGAGCACAGCATGATTACATAGTGCAGCTCCCCATGCTACACTGATACTCAATGTTTGGTCTCTGTAATTTAGTGTTTGGGAGGTTCTTGGCTGAGTTTGATGTCATCTCTCTCTCTCTCTCTCTCTCGCTCTCTCTCTCTCTCTGTCTTCTACAGTATAATCAAGACCAAAGGCGGCGCCATGGAGGTTGTTACTCATTTTGTGAACGACACTGTAGAATTCTACAAATGGAGCCTTACTATAGCAGGTAAGCCAGGACCTTATGGTAACCTGCTGGTTAGCAAATGCTATCCCATCACCATTGTGTGTGTGTGTGTGTGTCAGTGTCAGTGTGTAACTATAGAAAGTAACCTCAATATGGATTATATGTGTGTTTGTTTCTGCCTATCTGTGTCTCGATATCTTTCTCTCAATACTCATAAGCCTAACCTTTTTCCACCACTAACATTAACCCTCTGTCCTCCAGACAAGCGGGTAGAGAACTGGCCGATGATGTCATCTCCCTTGCCGACTCTGGCCATCAGCTGCCTGTACCTGCTCTTTCTGTGGGCAGGGCCTTTATACATGCAGGACCGCCAGCCCTTTACGCTCAGGAAGACCCTCATAGTCTACAACTTCAGCATGGTTGTCCTCAACTTCTACATCGCCAAAGAGGTAGGCGCCACAGCAGATTCAGCCTTGGAAGGGTACATAGATGGCTGGATGCCGCTAGATGCACGTATATGCATGCTCACACAGATAGTTTTCATCTGTCAGAAGGCAAAATGAATGACTGGGCAACCAGAAACAGTGTGTTTGTTATGATACAACCACAACATCTGAGAAATATGCTATAGCGGGCTGCTGCAAAACTAATGCAGAATACAGCAGGTGCAGAATAGCATAGACTTCTACGATGGAAATCACTGCAGCTTCCTGAAAAGTCCCATAGCTCAACATTTATATTATAAGTCACTGGTTTGACAGAGACTGGCCTCAAAATTCAGAGTTGCTATTAGCAGAACATGAATCCATGAATCTCAATGGTTTAATCTTGTTCACTTCCTTCTCAGAAAACTAAATGCGTGAGTGTAGCAACCATCTATGTTTGCACTCTCATCCAAAAAAAAGAGTACATGATCAGCTTTACTTTTATTCAGTGCAGTGTTGTTGCTTTGATCCATTTGGACTGAAGAAATGTGGAAAATTCCCCTCCTGACTGTGTTGTTTCCTTCCTCCTCATCAGCTCCTACTGGGCTCCAGAGCATCCGGGTACAGCTACCTCTGTCAGCCCGTCAACTACTCTAATGATGTCAATGAAGTCAGGGTGAGCCGCCTCCAACACACAACACACAACACACAGAATTATATGGTTTCCTCAGTGCACAGCAAGTACAGATTTGAATTCTGGAAAAATGGTTAATTCATCAAACAAGATATCAACCGTCACTGATGGGATTTGGACCAGTGGGGCTTTCTAGATCCCTGCATTGTCAAAGCTTTGAGGACCACCAGGAGGAATGGTGTTAATCCTATTGTTGAGGTTAAGAAGATCACTATTTTTGTATGTGAGGACGTGTGGTTTTATGGTGGTTAGAGAAAGAGACAAAGGGGGAGAGAGAGAGAGGACTGAGAATTAGAAGTTCTTCTATCTAGAAATTTTTCAGACAAAGAGGGTGTGGCTGTAAACTCAGAGAAGCCTTAAACCCCACCCTTATCCCCACCTACTGGCTTTGCTTCCATGATGGCATTACTAAGGGATAAGAGATGCTGCTGCACCATGGCTTAGAGAACAAGTGGCTGTGTGCACGTGTGTGTGCGTGCTTGTGCCTGTGCATGTGTGTGTATCTGTGTGTGCGTGTGTGTGTGTCAGACAAGGAGAAATAAAGAAGGATTCAAGAGGATAACACACAGAGTGATTTGTGTTGCTGTGCTGGAAAAGTAGGATGTCTTCCAACGAATCTTAGGGCTGCTATCCTTAAAACTACATGGTTCCCAAAGCCAGGGTGTCTTGTCACATCTGCACATATGATAACTAATAAAAGATGGTGTGCAGGCAAGGCGATTAACACAATTTTACATCAACATTGTTCTTATTAATCTAATCTAAGTCTTCCAATGACTCAGTATCGTATGGCTTGGATTTAACTTGATGCACCAAGCGTGCAGGTTACTTTCCCTTGAAACCTGGTGACCAGATTGCGATGAACCTGAATGTGTAGCTTTGTGTCGTAGTCTCTTCACGTCTGTTCAGTCAGGCCTCGTTCACAAACGTCAAAGTCTGGGAAAGAAGCAAATGCTGGATAGGTGTGTTCTGCAGTGTCCGCACAAGTATATGTGTGTTTGTGAACTCCCCAACTGCTGCTGCACACAAAACACAACTGGGCAGCCACAGTTTCAACCTCTCACCTATCGAGGATGTTCTTACACCACGTGGCAGTGTTAGGGTCAAAGATCCACCACAGTGAGCAGGGATAACTCACTCTGTGTCCCCGTTTTGTGTTTTCAGATAGCATCTGCCCTTTGGTGGTACTACATCTCTAAGGGAGTGGAATTCCTGGATACTGTCTTCTTCATCCTGAGGAAGAAGTTCACCCAGGTCAGCTTCCTCCACGTCTACCACCACTGCACCATGTTCATCCTCTGGTGGATTGGCATCAAATGGGTCCCCGGTGGACAGTGTGAGTAAACACTTTGGGGAAGAGGAGTTTGGAAGTGGGATTGTGTGTGTGTGTGTGTGTTTTTTTTGCGTGTGTGTGGTTGTTGCCTTTGTGTGGATGTCTGTGGATGTTGGCCTTTTAAACAGAGGTTGTGTCGGAATAGTGGTATATCTTGACGGGATGTATAGATTCAGTGGTCAACTGCGGTCTCACTCAGATTTAACTCTTTTAACCTTTTCACAGCCTTTTTTGGTGCGACCATCAACTCTTCCATCCACGTCCTCATGTATGGGTACTATGGCCTGGCAGCCTTGGGACCCCAGATGCAAAAGTACCTCTGGTGGAAGAAATACCTCACCATCATTCAGATGGTGGGAATCTCTTCATACTCTTGTAAAATTGTTCTATATAGTTGCATTGATGTGTGTTGGCTGCCACGCCCCAGCATGTCACTTTGAAAAAACAAATGGTGCAGATGTTACAGTGAGCAAATGTACAGAAATTGTCCTTGTATTTGGTGAAAAAAAACCAGCATTATGTTCAGAAACGGATAATAAAAATATTGATTATTGTATAGTCTACAAGGTTATGAGATCCTCTTAGGAATCCTTCAGATTGTTATCTGCTTTAAACTAAACATGTTTTGTGTGTCCGACAGATCCAGTTCCATGTGACCATCGGCCACGCTGGCCACTCACTCTACACAGGCTGTCCTTTCCCTGCCTGGATGCAGTGGGCTCTGATTGGCTACGCCGTCACCTTCATCATCCTGTTCGCCAACTTCTACTACCACGCTTACCGACGCAAGCCAGCGTACACCCAGAGGGGAGGCAAGCCCGTCACCAATGGCGTCTCTACGGCAACCAACGGCCATAGCAAAGTGGAGGAAGTGGAAGATAATGGAAATAGGCAAAAGAAGGGAAGAGCGAAAAGGGAATAAGGAAGGAAGAGGACTTGCCTCTCGATAAACAACACAAGGACAGTTGTGTTGAGGGCCGAGGAAGGAGGGAGCGGTGGGAAGAGTCAAAGAGTTCAAACGAGTTCAGATGAGTCTCTACCATCCCTGCAAATAATGTAGGAGGATGTGATTTGTGACCAGCTTGAAAAGTGAAAGGGTAGCAGTGTGTATTTGTTGTCGTGTCTGTGATGGGGTTTGGGTAGGGAGGGGCATGGGACAGGGGTGTTGGTTGTCTCCATATCAGTTCTTCTTTTTTACAGCAAGAAAACTAAACACGCTGATCACGTATGCTCTGTGCTGTTCTGTCCAAATGGTGCTTTGGGTGGTGTCAGGAAGCCAAAGCACCATAGCTCAGCATCCACTACCTTATCAACCAAAATTCACCTCCATCTTTTGTACTCTGGACTAGAATATTGTTTTAACTAAGAGCTTATATAGTCATTGCAATGGTCACTTATTTTCTAGTGCTCTAAAAGAGTTTTTATGAATTGAACTATTAACAGCAAAAGAAGATGCAGACATTTATACCAAAGATGGTTTATTTTTTGGGGGGAAATTCTCGTTGACCATTGTTGAGAGTTGAACATGGTTTTGGGCAAATAAAACGTTACTGCCATTTACTGTGTTTGACTCCCCAGTATACAAAGGCTCATGAACACTAATGAACATCCACCCACCAAAATATATCATGCACTTTCCATCTTTTGCTGCCTCAAACTGACGTAACTGTGCTGCAGTTCAGGAATGACATCATTTTGTTTCGTTTGTGTTCACGGTGAATTAAAAACTTTACATCATATGGTTTAAAACATGTTGGGGGGGCGGGGGGGGGGGGGGGGCAATAGATTTTTTTTTAGTATGTAAGCAAATTTGTGGGTATCTTTGTCACAATATATATTTTTGTGGGTCCTCATGATTTATTTCTTTTTGCTGTGCAATGTAGCTGAGGTGCAGGAGTCAGAGAGGGCAGTTCAGCTCTATATTGTCTCACTGCCACGTAGGATTGAAGGGAAAACTGATCCTGAAAAGCTTTTGTAAGAAAACAAACAGTATTTTGTTGTTTTATTATTTAAAATGAAACCCACACAGCTTCTGGCTGCAGATGTAATGGAAATAAAGAGGATGCCAGCACCCGAAATTGTGTGTGTGTGTTTCTATGTGTGTGTGAGTGCATCGTCACACAGTACTGCATGCGTTTGCAAAAATCACGGTCAACCAATCGCAATGTTGTGCTCTACATATGGGATCAAGATGTCACCCATCAAGTGCTAGATCTCCAACTGCGCTTGCCACATCAACTCGGTGGCCATGCAGAGCTGAAGCCTTCCCCACCCCCATCTTCCCAGTTCCTTCTCTCTAATCATTCTCCTACTTCCTGCATGGCTGTATTCTCCTCTCCCTTCTATTCCAGGATCCATGGCATGGAGAAGACTCCTGCTATAAGCGTGTGAGAGAGAGAGGGAGAAGTAGCCTATGCATTTGGCCTGTCCAGACAGATCTGCCCTAATCTTGGGGGGTAAATTGGCTTTAGCTGCAAAAGAGCTTATTTCCACGTCACTCCGCTGGTTAGCCCAGGAAATCAGGTCACTGGAAGAGGAGCCTTCACTAATCTCCCATCGGGTTGCTACTGTAACCCTCAAACTCAATAGATAACTTCAAAATCTGGCCAAGATATACAGTATGAATGTATTTAGATATACATTTTAGGACATTTATATACACATATGGGACTATGAATACAAATCTTGAGGCCTCATGATTGGGTTTCTGTTAAAAGACACACATTGATAAAGATCTGCACTTTCTGGCACCAGCATACAGGGAGGATTTTCACAAGAAGCACCCAAGTGACATCGGGGCTTTTAATGTGATATCCAGCCTCCTTTCAGGATCTAATGCCTCCCTCTGGTCGACATCCTTTTTCCATACACTCTCCCTCCATTTCTCTGTTACCACTGAAACGAACATGTCCTATCAACTGTTGCTCCTTCACCACACTTTCGACTCACTAATGGCATCCATTCAATTATTCATCCACTACCCGTTTCCTGCTTTCCCAGCATCTCATCGTACATCCATTCAGTATCTCTTGACATCTCACAACATCTCTTCCATGCCTGATAAATACCTCGTTTTCATCTGTTTTTTTAAGAGATTTGACTTTTGCAAACACACTTACACACTTTTGCCTCACAGCTCCTTCCTTTTCCTCAGCAACTCTCACACACTTTTTCCACTCCTTCCTTCCTCCATCCTACCCACACCACTTTGCGCTCCTCCATTGCGTCCCGGAACACCACCCTCTCTCTGCTTGCAACCATGGAAACAGGGTGGAGGAGAGGACGTAGGTAGGACTAAGGATGTAGATGTGAGCATAAGAGAGAGAGAGAGGGATGAGATGAGTGTGTGGGGCTGTATTCGTCCTCCTTGGGGACACAGAGGGATCTATGTCAGGGACTAAGAGGATTGCAGGAGGCCAGGGCTTTTCTATCAGAGGCACTTAGCACAGGTCACTATAACCTGCCACCCTGCCAACGCAGCTGAGAACGTGCACACACACACACACGCAAATGCACACAGATACCATGTGTGCATCAGTTTAAGTATACTAGCACGGTACTATGGCATTGTATAGTACACTCCTCACAAAAAAACCTATTATGAATGAAACTGCAAATTTCCAATCAATCACACACACACACACACACACACACACACACACACTTATGCTACCTTTGATTATGTGGCACAAATCCAAAACATATGGGAATAGCTCGGGTGACTCCGTGACCCGCCCATTCATCTGCGGGTCAGTCTGCTGGAGAGAAGGGGGGGTTAGTTTGCAGGGGTTAAGCCCGGGAGACGGAGCAGGGACCGTCACTCACTTATCGCATTAGCAATTATATGACTAAGGAGCTCACTCTAGTCTGGCAGAGTCGAAACAGTCAGCGTTTTACTGGCTCTCACTCTGTATGATGCAGATGGTTGCTCTAGAGGCCCATGTCGGGGTTTATGTGTGGAGAGCGCCCTCTTGTGGCCGCGGGATTTATTACACGTGTTGGTCTAGCCTGGGTAGGTAGCGGAGGGGTCAAATGACGGGTGCCTGCCAGACGTGGAGGCAAGAGAAGGTAGGCACATTCTGAAAGTGTTTTCATGTTAGACTCAACAAGCCAGAAACAACAACTGCACTGTTACTTCCCTTTGTGTAAAGACATGAGTGTGATCATGACTATAAACTATGTAGACTACCCGGGAGGTGCATTCATTGAAACAAACGAGCATCTACTCCTAATCAAAGTTAATCCAAGCTAACATGTAATAGGCTGCAGTAGCCAATCAGAGATAGGCTCAAAGAGTAGCCCACTACTAAAATGACAGGCAGAGAGGGAGGAGGAGAGGGGGAGAGGGAGAGAGAGGGAGGAGGAGAGGGGGAGAGGGAGAGAGAGGGAGACTGAAAAGTGAGTGTTTGCTTGCTTCCTGGTTTGACGCACATCCTCGCGTCATTGTTTTTCTGTGTGTCTGGCCCCTGCAGTGCCTGGTGGTGCCCTGTGTCAGCGGCTCTCCATGGTGCTCTGCGGTAAGGATCAAGACATGATATGGAGTAGGTCTGGAAAACTGCATTTGTTTGTTTCGAACAAAAATGTGTAAGAATGAAAATCAGCTTTGGTCTGTAACTTAAATCATTATCGGCATTCATAGTATTGAATTACATTGTTTTGAGTTTTCTGTATCCCTGTATTTAATTTAATGCCCGCTGTCTTTGGAGGTTTTTGTTGATGTTTTTGTTTTGTTTTGTTGTTGTTTTTTTTGGTCCAGTATAGGGGTCCTATAGACAGAAGAGGCCAAATGCTAAACGCCAAGTAAGCCTGTGGGCCTTTTACAGATGACAATCCACCAGAACAGCGACATCTAGCGGCTAGCAGGACCTATCAGCATAGGCCTCATGGATGCATACTTGCAACCCCATTGATACTTCCAAAACGATCTAGTTGTCACACTGATGAAATCACTTTCCGTATATAGATGATTATAATCAGGCTATGATTTGACATTAAACAACAGTTTATAGATCAGACCAAAAACAACTGTTGTAGGCTATTGGATGATATTTGCATCATGTGTGTGCATCAAGTATTATTTCCCCACACTTCCATCTATTAGCAGTTTGTTCAGGTTGAACATTTAGAAATCCTAGAGCTGTTTGAAGTTTACTTTAATGGACCAAAGAATGAATCCTGCCGCAAGCGGCGCTGCGGATCCTCTGCCGGCATCATCGTCATCATCATCATCAGTAGACAATAGCGCAGGGAGGAGGCAGCACCGGGCTCCCTCGCCGGCCAGAACCGAGGAAGGGGCCTCTAAACGAACTCCCAGACCCTCCACCAGGTCGAAATCCCGTTTTTCCGTGGGGGAAACTAGAAGAATCGGGTCAAACGACACTCTGAGGTCCGCTGACGGAAGGGAGAGGGAGCCCGAGAGTCGCGACGTGGCAGCTGTTCACCCGGATGGTGCTGAAACTGATCTCGTCAGACCAAACAGGGCGGATGCTGTCGGAGAAGATCATCCTCCACAGACAGATTCACCGTCCCGTCGCTCCACTTTACGCTTGCCCTGCCTCAAAGGTGACTCGCGGTTCGGGTCGGAGAGAGCCTCATCGCCCTCTTCGGTGAAAGAGAAAGGGAAGAACCGCAGAGAAGAGGGCAGGGAGAGAAGCGGCGTGTCTGTGGGCTGCGGACCGGGCCTGGGTTTTGGCTTGTGGAGCGGAGGATGCTTACAGACTGAACTCATCCACTTCCATCTGCACAAGAGACTGAAGAGAAGCGGTGTGAAGATGCAAACCAAGGCAGCCAGCTCAGTTGCAGTAGAGGCTGCCGTGGGCCAGGCAGAGCCAGAGCCGGCTTCAGAGGCTACAGAGGCGGGGTCCGTGACACAGCAAGACCAGGCCCTTCACGACGAGATGGAGAGGCTGCTGGAGGAAAATGAAGATCTCAAGGTTTGACGCTGCTGTCATACTTGTTTTTATGCAGTCTTTATGCTCGGTCTTAAGCGGGGAGTGGTTTCTATGCAAGGTTGAGTTTTTTAAGTCATATTACCGTCGTGTTCCTTGTAGGCCACTGCAAAACAATCTATATCTGCACGTCGAAAGCTATTTTGTTTGGGGGTTTTTTTCAACCAAGCGGTACAAAAGGCCTATTAAAGCAAAATAGACCCGCACCGAAGCCTTCACACTGCATGTTGCGTTTGCAGTGTCATTAAGTGACTGACAGAGAAACAAGTAAGCACCAATTGATTTCTCTGTCCTTATTGAACATCCTCCATGTCCACAGCAGCTTCACCAAGACAAAGCAATATAGAGCTAAGGCTTGGACCCATATTACACTGCATACAGATATCTGATCGGGTATTGATTACACTTATGTTGATCTGCTAGGATTAATGAGATTTTGTCTTTAGAGGATGGACCTACAAAAACCAAAGAACCAGTAACTGTGATTTCAATTTGCTGCAGGTGTCATGCTGGCAATTGCAGTAAAGGTCTATGGAATATAACTATATGCAGATAAAATAAAATCCATGCCATGCACATTCAGATGATTTTAGATTCTTGTGTGTTGACACCTAATATGGCTTGTGCCCAAAATGTCCATTTATCTTCGAGGTTCTGAAACATAGAACAGTGGAGCATGGCCACTGCTGGTCTTAATCCTAATCAATACCATCTAGTGACACATCACCTGTGCTGTGGACCCACTATAGTGTGAGATTGAAGAGATGAGGACCGAGATGGATGAGATGCGCGACACATTCTACGAAGAAGACACTTGCCAGCTGCAGGACATGAGGCGTGAGCTAGAGAGAGCCAATAAGAACTGCCGGATCCTGCAGTACCGTCTGCGGAAGGCTGAGAGGAAGAGGCTGCGCTACGCCCAGACAGGAGAGATCGATGAAGAGCTGCTCAGGAGCCTAGAGCAGGACCTGAAGGTAGAGAGGGCAGGCTACTTGTGTGTGTGTGTGTGTGTGTGTGTGTGTGTGTGTGTGTGTGGCTGGTCTTGTGCACAACTACATTTGGACAGTTTATGTTCCAAGGCTGTATTTTGTATGGTGTGCGTCTGGGTGTATGCATATGTTTTAATGCATGTGTGTGTCGAAAGTTGCACCATTAAAGAAACTAAACGCGCAGGTAGCGAAGGACGTATCTGTGAGGCTGCACCACGAGCTGGAGAACGTAGAGGAGAAACGCACAAAGACAGAAGACGAGAATGAAAAACTGAGACAGAAACTCCTAGAGGTGGAGGTGACAAAACAAGCCCTGCAGAACGAACTAGACAAAACTAAAGAGGTAAGGACTGGCGCACACACACACGTGCACACACACAAAAATACATGAAAAAAATCAGACATCCAGTAATCATTCACCTCATTGTCTTACAATAGTCCCAAAAGAGAAGAGGAAGCAAGGACATCCAGAAGACAGACAAGAAAGCAGCACAGACTCCGACTGAGGTGAGAGATCATCACAGAAACATGAGAAATCAGTTGAATCACTTTTCTGTCGTTGTTTTGTCTTGCCTGGCATAATGCGACCAGTCATATTGCCTCATAATTAATCATTAGTTTAGAAGTGACTATCAAATTCAATAATATATGATCTCAGCATTGAATAAATATCATTTTCACACTAGTAAATCCCGGTAGATCAATAAGACTTAAAATAAATATCATGTAGACCTAGCAGGGCCGAGCTCTTCACTCAAGTCAAAAATGCTCAACTCATTTAAAGGGATTTTAATTAATACTTGAACTAGGTCAAATAAAAGCTGAGTTTGTAGAACTCTAGCAA
This sequence comes from Hoplostethus mediterraneus, assembly GCA_034670385.1. NCBI lineage: Eukaryota > Metazoa > Chordata > Actinopteri > Trachichthyiformes > Trachichthyidae > Hoplostethus > Hoplostethus mediterraneus. Next base: position 152,320 of record JAXDDW010000044.1, on the reverse strand, counting down.
TGAATTCAGAGATACTCAAATATCCTCTTGGTCCAATGATTGATAACAACATTTTGGCTTGGCAAGAAGGTGGTGCAAAATCGTCTCTTCACTACCTACTCTCAATTCAAAATGTCTCCCATCCCATGACTTTCTGTGGCGTTGCTAACATTTTTCTACTCACATGTACACTAGTATCTACAGTGAATACAGCCTGTATTCTCTCTACCACCTAGGAGGACAACGAGGACCTTAAGTGCCAACTGGCCTTCATCAAAGAGGAAGCGGTCATTATGAGGAAGAAGACGGCCAAAATTGACAAGGAGAAGGACCGCCTGGAGCAAGAGCTGCAGAAGTACCGCTCCTTCTACGGCGACCTGGACAGCCCCCATCCCAAAGGTGAGGCCGGCGGCCCCCCCACCACCCGCGAGTCAGAGCTGAAGCTGCGCCTGCGTCTGGTGGAGGAGGAGGCCAACATCCTGGGGAGGAAGATTGTTGAGTTGGAGGTAAGAGTACTAAACAATCCTACATGGGTAGTTTTTGGCCGGTCTTGAAATCAGTCATGGTGACGTCTCCCTCTTCGCCCCAGGTTGAGAACCGTGGCTTGAGGGCTGAGCTGGACGACCTCCGCGGCGAAGGGGGAGGGAGCGGGAGGCTCCGGGGGTGGAGCGATGGGCAGGTCGGGCTCAGGGCGAGGCCTAGGGGAGGATCTGACGGAGCTCCGGCAGCAGCTGCAGCTGGTGGAGGACGAGGCGGAGCTTCTGAGGAGGAACCTGGCCGATGCCGAGGAGCACAACAAGAGGGTGACCGCAGAGCTGAACAAACTACGGTTCAAAGCCGGCACCCACGAGGGAGGTGCCAGACACGGGGGAGGGGGAGGAGCCGCGGGAGGTGGAGGGATCGATGCAGCAAAGGCTGAAGCCCTGCAGGAGGAGCTGAAGGCAGCAAGGCTACAGATTAACGACCTGAGTGGCAAGGTAATAAGGGTTGATTGATGTCAACACATCACTGTCATCAACATCATCAATGATCGTGGGCTGACAGATAAAATAATATGCACTGAAACTTTTCTTTCCTATAATCTTAAATTAAAATCCTATCATAGCTGCTCATCATTAACCACAAATGGAAATGTAGAAAGAAAAAAAAGTAGAAAGAAGAAGAAAAAGTAACCTTTGTCTTCCCCACTGACCCCCGCCTCTTTCTCTCCCTTCAGGTAATGCAGCTACAGTACGAAAACCGCGTGCTGCTCTCCAACATGCAGCGCTATGACCTGGCGTCCCACGTCTCCCTGAGGCCCAGTCCGCGGGACAGCGACGCGGAGAGCGACGCCGGCGGCGGCGCGGCGAGCGGTCACCGCGAGAGCGACGACGACTCCGCCTCCTCCCGAATGCTGCCGCCGCACCGCAAGCGCGAGGGCCCCGTGGGCGGAGAAAGCGACTCCGACGAGGTCAGGAACAACAACGGCGGCGGCGGCGGCAACGGCCGGTGCCTCACGCCGACGCGCGGCCTGTACACCCCCACCGGGCCCGAGGGCGCCCCCTCCTCTCCCTGCTCGGCGATGGCCCGCTTCCTGCCCGGTGGCCGATGCAGCATGCGCGACAGGCAGCAGATGATCGACATCCGCATCGAGGCGGAGAGACTCGCTCGGACCATCGACAGGCTCATCGCCGACACGGCCACCATCATCTCCGAGGCGCAGGTCTACGTTTCCAACGGCGACCTGCTGTTCGGGCGAGGAGCGGAGGAGGGCGAAGAGGAGGAGGGGGGGGGCAGGGTCAGGGAGCACGAGCTGCTGTATCGGATCAACGCCCAGATGAAGGCCTTCCGAAAAGAACTGCAGGCCTTCATAGACAGACTGGAGGTGCCCAAGCTTGAGAACAGGGACTCAGAGGAGCCACTGTCGGTGAGTGAGAGAGTGGGTCATTTAGTATGAGTGTTTGTGTGTGTGTGTGTGTGTGTACATACAAGCCAACATGCAATTAAGGTGCAATTTTGTCTGCATGTCTGTATATGCCTGTGTCTGCACACATATACTGTTTGCATGACGGCATGTCTGAAACGGTTCAACGCTAACTGTGATTCTTTTTGTCCTCACTCAACCCCTCCTCTCCTCTCTCATCTGTAACGGTTTGTCATCCCACTCTTCCTCCTCCGCCCAGATGTTCCAGCCTATCATTTTACTCATCCTCATACTCGTGTTGTTCTCATCCCTTTCTTACGCCACCATCTTTAAACTAGTCTTTCTTTTTACCCTTTTCTTTGTTCTGTGATGTTCTCCTCCCTTAATTAGCATCATCCCTTGTTTTGCTCTGTTGATTTCTCCTCCCCCACATCATTCGTTGCCAAGGTTACCAAAAGCACAGGAAAAGGCCCACACTTGTCGCATTCAATGAAGTATGGCTAGGTTTCAACACTGGAGTCTACATTACCCATAAGACATCGGTGTCCCCAAGGTGAGTCATGTGACCGTATGATTTATGTTGAGCTTCCAAACCAGTTTATTATCCTCCCAGTGACAGAAATGCAGGTCATATATCACAAATGTGCTTCAAGGTCACAAGGCCACAAGGGAAGGAAACTAGACGATCAGAGAGCTACTTTGGGCCCTGCTTTAACCCAGCTACTAAATATATTTTATTTTGTAATGGGTTATGACAGCAGTCGTCTCATATATGTCTTTCAAAACTACACATCAGGTTACCATGCTGCTTTTGTTGCAACAAGGTAAATCCTGATAGGCTGTACGTGTCATTGTAAGGGAACACAACAGGTGGAAGAATGGCGCTGATGATCCAGGGGGTTTCACACTGGACGGGGGCCTCTGAAGAGCATCTCAAGTGCCAAATGTCATATCTTGTCTGGGGGCCCTGAAATTCCCCACGGTGCCCCTGATTAGATGTACACTTGTCATTGATGGTGTGCTAGATGAACAGTGGCAACTGTCTTCCAGACATCTGCAGTGTAGCGACGAGTCAAGAACACAGTCACCTGTTCTCAGGTTCAGGTTACTCTAGTCTGAGATTTCACAGATTTGGTTCCTATGTGTCATTTGCAGCATATCTGATGCCTTTTGACATTCTTTGTTGTGTCACTATGTCTGCCCAAACAGCTGACTCATAACGATATTGCACAACTTTAAACAAAGCTGAAGCAATGACAAGCTCACAGCAAATTACATTGCAAGTCCCTTTAAAGTAAAAAACACTTTCCAGACATGCCGTGCGTCTACCCAGCAGCCTATACATGCAAACAGGCTCTCATATGAAGATATTATTGACTGTGACACATTATTCGTCACACTGTCACATACATCTATTTGGCATCCCTCGGAAATAGGTGCCAAAATGAATCGTAGCTGGGGTTGGTCACAAGACAAAATCTGCCCAAGCATCCTAAAGTGGAGTAGCAACAGAGACGCCTATTGGCTAAGAGACCGCAGCAGCTGAAATAGCTATGCAAACACTTTCCCTCTCTCCGCGAGCCCTTGTAATTATAGCCAGGATGCTGGTGACGACAGTTGTCCCATCGAGACTTCAAATGCTGGAATAAATTTGACATTATGACATTTGATCCCCGCTCCAATGGCGAGCCCACGTAAACAGTGAGGAGCAGTATAAAGGCTGGGGACCCCGAGCTGGAACACGACTTGTTTACCCCTTTACCCAACATACCTGCTCCGGACTTCACCTCGCCACCGAGGCGGGACTAGGAGAAGGGGAGCCCTTTAAATCCAAGCCGCGGAGTTTTACGTAATATAGTGGAGGAGAACCGAGGGGGGAAGCACCGGGATATTTTATCTGCTGGAGAGGACAGAGCGCACACGGGGACTAGACCAGACTAAGGATTTATACTAACAGTCGGCGAGAATATAGATTTTAAGCACGGTAAGGACAGTTTGTGAATTATCCGTGAAACTGGCCGATAACTTAGACTAATTGGCCTAAAATGGTATATGAAATGATTGTATCTTATAGCGTCTGGTGTATATATGTAGTATATTGTGGACAAAATAATCACAGAAAATATTAAAACGGTTTAAATAAAGTAAAACCAAGCGATGGTCCCGAGTCCGTCGCTGTCAGTTTATTCAGGTCGTTAATATCGAGCGTGCCATTTCTTGCAGGTGTTTAGGCTCGTATGCGCGCGCGCATTTTCCCTCTCTCTCTCCCGCGGTGCCTCTCTCCAGTCCCCAGCACACAGGGACAACTAGTTTACGATGCATAGTTACAAGTTTATAAATATCTGTACTCTTACATCACAGGTGGGAGGGAAGCGGCCGGTGTATTCGGGTACTTTCCGGGATACTCATATTCGTTGATGGCAACAGCAACAAAAAAGGCGCCTGTCTTCATTTACCGGATATGATTTACGCCAATATTTATCAGCGTGCCCGCGACTAAACGTACGCCACGTGGCATGTGCAACAATAGTGATGGTGACCCTACATCCAATAATTTATCACATTGATCAAATAATGATACATTTTAACTCATTAATCCACTTATCCCCTGAGATTTAGTCAAGATAAACAGCCTTAAAAGTTTTGGTGGCAAATGATCTTAGATGGAGGGACTTTGCCATAACCCTAACCCTAACCCCAGAGTTTAGTCAACTGATGCCCCTGTGGACACATGAGTGAATGGCCACCCCAGTGCGTGCTTGACATTTTTTCCACTGCCAAACGTAGGGCGAAGTATGAAGAGGCAGGCTGGAGGTCAAGAGTGACCAAGAGGCTAAACACTGATGCTGTCATGCACTGCTGCACTCACATGCTGTATAGGTAGACTTACATGGCTGTACATTTTGGAAAAGAATGTTGAAGGAGAGGGCCATAAATATCTGACCTTTATGAAGGTACAACACAAAAAGTCATTTCAACTAGTATTGAGTCTTAAAATCTTATTTAAGTGGAAAAAGATCGACCAGTGAGTTGAGATCAATTTACTTGTTTCCAAATTTGACTGTTTTGCAAGTCAATGTGTTACAAGAATTTACTTAAATCAAGTGTCATTGATTGATCTGCCTTATTGTTGCATTTGCATTGTTTCAAGATATTGACACTTGTTTCTAGAAAAGTCCAGAAAAGCCCCAAAAAGTGGAATTACCCCATTGGCAGACAATTCAATTGTCAATTCAATTGTTATAAAATACAATTCTAAGACTGAATTTTGGACTCAGTGACTTGTTAACATGCAGTGTAAGACTGCAGAAGCTCTTGATTTCTTGTTTTCTAGATGGGCATAGTCTTGTTCTAATGCTCCACCTAATCCAGTTAATATTATATGGAAAGTGGGTGACCCTGAAGGTGAATGTGGGATTTGTTTTGTACTTCTCAACCTTTGCCAACCATAACAACCTCCCCTTTCTCTCTCCTCCCCTATGTATTTCTCTTTCTAGTGTTCCCAGGCCATCCATTCTCCCTGTCCCTCACTGGCAACCCTCAGGTGACCTCTGACACGAAAGTGACACGGGAGTAAGGGAAATTGCCATTTTAAAAAAGCCTCTGGATTTTGAGAGGCCTGCGTCATGGCGGCCATTGATCTGCAGCGTGGGTTGGAACACAGTGGCCGGGGCTGGGGGCAAGAGAGGCCGGAGCTAATGGACAGCTTCGACTCGGAGATGCAGGAGTGGGAGGATCAGCTGCAGGACATGCAGAAAAAAATAGAAGAGGTGAGCTCTCGTATTAAAGGGCTGGAATAAAACCAGTGGAGACGGGGCGAGGTTTTCCCAAAGCATCTTAGCATCAGGCTGACCTGGAACAAAGATGCTTCAGGGAAAACAGGCCCTGAACTGTGCCGTATTGGCAGCAGTGGCATACTGTGCTGTATTGGCATGGTTACACGTTCAATATAGTTTCTGGATCTGTGCAGTGTGAACTCAATTTGAGTCAGCGAAGTAAAAGGGGCATCTTACTCCTACCCCCTCGTTCCTATTATTAATCCCCACTGTACACTATCCAATTAAGAAATGTTATTGAAACAGTAAACTTTCTGTGGTCTTTTGCCAACATCTACCAGTAAGCTCGGCTGCATAGGATCACTCAGCCTCATTTCAAAGTTTAAATCATCTGCGATCCAATTGTGGTTGGAATAGACTCAAGTATTACACTGTTTTGACCTACAGATGTGATACTGGAGTGTGTGAACATGTAATAGTTTTGTTTTCACGGCTTTTCCTAGTCCCTAGAGAGCGTTGTAATTGGTGGTCTGTGTGTGTGTGTGTGTGTGTGTGTGTGTGTGTGTGTGTGTGTGTGTGTGTGCGCGCGCGTGCGCTTGTGTTCTATAATAAACTGTTGGCAGCACACTCAACCTCATGGCCCTGCTGGAGCAATGATACAGACAAATGTTAACAAGCTAATTAAACTGTGATGTGCTGACAGACATGTTGAATACACACATGCACACATGCAACCACACACACACTTTGTGTGAAAGGGGATACTAATGAAATCATTAAAGGCTGTGATAGGAAGGGCAACACTTCCTTGTGCAAAGTGAAATAACATCTGTGCTGATCATAAATATACTATGGTTGTGTAACAATTTTGTGGTAATTATAAGACTTGTTAGCTGTGTAAACACAGTCTGTGTTGTTGAGCTGCATGCACACACCTATATCTGCAAGGATATAAATGGATTCTGTGTGTGTTTTTCAATGTTTTTTGTTTATGTTTCCTTTTTTTCTCATGTTTCAGCTGTACAATGAAGTTCAGGCCCGCAGAGGAGGAAACGATATCACTATTGACAACCGGAAAAATAGTGGGGGGATGGAGTTTGGCCTGGGGCACCATGGCAATGGCTTTTTTGATAGCAAGGACCACCCAGGAAGCTGCTAATGCGCCACGTCACCATAGTAACAGCTGCAACTACAGCCCAAATGGCTACAGGCTACCCTGGGAGTCATCAGAACAGCTATGGTTATTGCCATACCAACGGAGTGTCAGAGATTGGAGACTTACTGCAGGATTATTTGGGGCAGGGCAAACAACTGAGCCAGAAGAACAACGGTGCTCGCCATGTGGTGAGTACAGGAAGGGAACTTCTTGTCTTGTTCTGTTGGCATTTGCAGATCTGAGGAAACCAGAGAGGTGTATGTGAGATGAGTCAGGGTTGAGAAACCAACATATTGATTACACTGAGCTGGTTCCTTCAAGTCTGCTAACAGAGAGGGGTTATTGGACCACGTGAAGTGCTACGTGCATTGCCAACATTCAGCAAGATCAGAATACTTTTGGCTGTTGGGACTGGGCCAGTATTGAGTGTTAATCAAGGTTAAGTTTATTTTGGTAAAGGTAAAGCAAAGGGGGCCCTGTCAGTGACCCTGAAGTAGAGCAATTCTAAGCTGTTAAACAGGCCCGGATCGGTTTGGATTGATTTCTTATGTGATATTTTTCCCATGTGCCTTAGCACTTCAATGACACAATCAAGGTGAGCCAGGATCTCCGAGCAGACCAGGGTGAGATCAAGAGAAGATCTGGAACTGAAAAGTGAGTGACTTTGTACTGGCGCCATCATGTTGTATCATCGTATGATGTACAATGACATGACGTGATATAGGATATAGTAGATATAATATGAGAACTACTTCAATTGTCTATGCTTTGTTTTCTTTTCTTATCATTCTCACACCAGGTTTGGTCAAGAGCAGCTTTTGGGCAGTTTTGAGGAGGTTGAAAACAGAAAGAACCGAGTATCACACACCAAGAGCTCCCCCTGCAAAGAGAGTTCGGTAGAAAACACAGGTGCCAAGCCTCCTCTCAGACAGAGAGATGCCCCTGCTGTACCACCCCGCTCAACCTCCCAGCTCCCAAGCGTACCACCTGACTCCCCCGCTCCGGACAGGAGGTCCTTCAACGCGGGTGTCTTGGGAGATAGGAAGTGCGGCAGCCCCTCTGTCCTCAGGAAGTTCGGTGCCATGCTCCAGGAAAATGAGGGTAAAATGCTCACCGATACAGGGGTGGTGACCCATCAGGGAGCGGCGCCAGAAGTAAAGTGCCCCACTCCGGGCTGTCAGCGCAGGGCTCTGGGGGCCCCCACAGCCGCCGGCAGGGCGCCCTTGCGCGTGTCTACCCAGAAATGCCAGGCAGATACCGACATGCTGACAGCAGAGATGGATCACAGCCAAGAATGGGGGTTAGTGTTAGACTCTGGTAGACAGAGCCACGTGGATCAGCGGGGAAGCTACAGCAGCTCCAACAGACCCCAGCCTAGTCCCCAGCAGGCCCAGAGGAGGGCCCAGGTGGCGGGAAGCCCCAAGCTTAGACCCAGGGCTAACAGTGGGGCAGACAGAGACACGGGGCCGGGTCAGGGGGAGAGGACCAGGAGGCCTGCACCCCAGCTGGTGGAGCCCAGAGCCCAGGAGCACAGGGCTTTGAACGGTTCCTCTGGAGCTCAGAGGATCCAGAGGGTTGGATTGCCAGGTCAGTCAGAGTTGCCAGGTTGTGGCCGAGGGAGCGACGATGGGCTCATTGAGCTGCTGGACATGCTGGAGATCCAACACGAGTACAGCTCCAGTCCCAGAGCTGGACACATGCCTTACAGACAGGATCCACAGCAGGTCAGTTATACCCATTTTGAAAACATGGCCAAATACATACATGTATTGTACACATTCCCCCATTTAATTGACTCTAGTATTATCAGCTTTAGAAGCAAAATCTATAAAAGAAACCAATCAAACAGAAACACACACACATATTGACATGTGTCACTCAATCTCTCTTCAGGTAAACCCAGCTGAGTTGTCCCCAGCAACGCCGAAGAGTTTCTCTCGTCCTGCCCGGCCAGCCAACCAGAGACCTCCTTCCAGATGGGCAAGCCGCACCCCTACCGCCAGGATCACTGCCCCCTCAGGCCCGATGTACCGGCCCCCGAGTCCCCGGGCCCGCCCCCCTAGCCCCATGACACGAACCCCGAGCCCCGCCCCGAAGCACCAGCCTCTCATTTCCTACTTGCTTCACACCGAGACTGTCATTATGTGATGCTTTTCCCTTTCGCCAACCTTTCATCTGCGGTCCCCCCAGGTCACCCTGTCTCTGTGTAAATAGTGAGGACTGTTAAATGAAAACAAAGTGCTTGAAGAGATCGCTTCACTTTCATCTGTATGCCGTGTTCAAGAGAAAAAAACATCTACAACATTCTCCAGTGTTGCCGTGGCTTTTCCCTTCTCCTGTGCCAAAACCTTGTCACCGCATCAACCTATTGCTCCGTTTCGTTCCCCTCCATTTCTTTTACTTATCTACTTTTCTCTTTTTTTTTGTATTGAATTTCAGGTGGTTATGTACAATGAGATTTTGTAGCATGCCCCCCCTAATTTGAGGGTGCATGTTCTTGTGTTTAACCTCATCCTCGTGGTTGCCATTTTGACTCGAAGTCCAACATGGCCACCAGCAGGAGCAGTTAAAGTTGCACCTGTGCTCCCAGCAGCAACATGCAAACTGTGTATAGTGTGTTTACTGTATCATATTGTCAAAGTAACGTATTTAAGATGTGAGAAATGACGATGACACGCCTTTAATGTATTTTTTCTTGATAATAAACATGACAGTGCTTTGACATGAGGAGTCTCTCTCTGTTGCAGGGTTGCATTGTACCTTTTTATTAATATCTATTTATTTCAATGGGGGTGTTGATGATTTAGTGCATGTCAAGCCTGTGGACACCTGATATCAGAAGCTCCCTGCATGCCAAAGCAATGACTAGCACTCGGCTAGGTCTCGGCTTAAGCCATGTCAGTACTATTGCAAAACTATCCACTAACTTCAACACATTAACTGCTTCAATCATGTTAAAAAATTATACATTTTCTATTTTCTCGACTAAATTTTCTTCACATTGAAACGACCCGTGTCTCTCTAACTGACTTTATAAAGCAGACATTATTACCGTACTTGGTTCAAGAGTGGTTTTGACGTATTGCTGTGTGGTTCTCGCCTCATAAACCTCCACGAACAACCGCTGGCTTTCCTGCCACCTTGTCTACTGCGATCTAGTAGGTGGGAAACACACACACACACACACACACACACAGTGCAAGAATACATTACAAGCAGGCGTAAACACATCCTCAACTTTTCTCACTCATATTAACTATATATATGTGCATGAGCGTGCACACACACACACACTCTTCTGAAGGAGGTAGCCAGAGTGTGAAATGTCATGTAAAGGCTGTATTGGTGTACGGAAGTCCCTTGGCCCCACGACGCCTCCGTCCTGTCACCCAACCTCCCGGCGCTATGTGGCACCTCAGACAGGAATAGCAAGCGTGACGTTGTTTTGGTGCCAGAAATCTTAGCCTGCTGTCCGTGGGGGTATAAATAAAGAGTGTGTGTAGGTGTGTAGGTGTGTGTTAGTGTGTGTGTGTGTGTGTGTGTGTGTGTGTGTGTGGAGACGGGGTGTTCCCTCCCTCTATCTCTTTATCTCTTGTATCTTGCCAATCACTATTTCCGCTTCCCAATCAAAATAAAGTTAGACTAAATTAGACTGAATGTCCTCCTCCAACCCCGTCATCACTTTTCCCTGATTTTTCCATTTGTCACATTATATCTTACTTTAGTTTCAACACTTATCTGATAATTGCTTCCTGGTGTGTGTGTGTGTGTGTGACTGTGTAAATGAGAGCCTATCTTACAGGCTGACACCTCCTTGGGCTACACAGGGATATTTTAACAAGGCATCCTGTCGGCCGTCAATCCCAGGTCCTGATCAGCCCCCCCCGCTAGCTCTGGGCAGGCTGCTGCTTGCAGAGTTTAACCGTTCCTCAAGAGATCCACAGTATAAAGTACAAAGAAAGTAAATTGAGTCTTTCATGTTTCGCCTTCCCTGTTGCGCCACCTCCTCTCTCCCTTTTTCCAGCTCCCCCCCCCCCCTCCCTCCTGCTCTTTCCTAACGAAGGGCATTCTGAGGAGCTGACAGACAGATTGGCAGAGCTTGGCACAGCATGTTCCCTACTGGATAGGCTATTCATAAGAAAGAGAGAGAGGGGGGAAGGGTTGGGGGAGGCAAGAGAGAGAAGGCCTCGGGAAGTGCAGACAGCTGAACGGTAGCCATGGCTCCCCTGACGTCAGCAGGCCAAGTTATCACACACTCCAACCGAGCGGGGAATAGACCCATCATAAAACAGCTTTACATAAGAGCACCGGAGACTTCTAGGAGGACCTCTGGCGAATTACACTACTTGTACACATGTGCGGTGTACCCACGCTCGCGACGTTCCTGCAGAGACGCGTCCTCTATCGTATACTGCTGCGCAACACGACTATGTTTAAACATGAATTTCCCAAATAGAGCTCTGTTGACATCTGCTGCTAGTTGTGCTGCTAGTGTAGTTACACCAGGAGGAGCGTTTCTAGGATTCATTGAGGATTTCACTGGGCAGAGGATTGTAAACATTTAGCCCATTTGTGAAAAGTGATATGGTTTGAGTTTTGGTCAACTCTAGTCTTTGGCAAGATGTCATGGAATTGCATTTTACTTGACTTGACTGAAAACGAATGCAATTGAAAATAAATGTGGGAAGAAATTTGGGAAGTCAGTGTTGGTAGATTTTTGTTTAACATGTCTACTTTTAAACTGTTGATGAAATGTTTCTAGATTAGTTTATAATTTAATCAATTCAAATATTTTCTCTATTATCAAATGTATTCAAAATTAAGTTGTAATATTAACTTTCACAGTTAGCAAAAAGTATTAGTATTTAGGCTTATAGTATAGTTAGTAAAACATATAATATAATATAACATAAAAACCTTCACATGTACTATCACTGCCTATATGAAACTAGTCTCAGTCTCAGTCGGGTGTATTTAGCTATCGGGAGTCAAAGTTCACTAATGGAGACAGACTGTCTGGATCAGTTGCCAGGCAAACTTCAGGACCTATCCAGTCTCTTCACGTAGACATGTTGTATACATGCGTGATCATGAGCTTCAGATTGAAGTAAACAAGCCTCTGGTGGCTGAGGTGACAACGAGGCATCTTGCTGGTGGTCTGAGGCACGTGTGAATCTCACGCTCCCTCCTGCCTTCTGTTGCCCCCCCCCATACACCTGTCCTGTACCCTCGCTCTCATTCATTGGAGCTGGGCTACGGGGTCGGCACTGACATCCCTAATATGTGTCAGTCGCTACTGCAACAGACTCAAAATAGACATTTAACTGTGTGTGTGTGTGTGTGGTGTGTGTGCGCGTGTGCGTGCGTGTCTGTTCACTCACACGTGTGAATAGGAGACTGACAAGACCACCCTGTTCCAGAGGTTAAGGATAATGGGAGCGAGCCGTCCTGAACCTGAGCTGTTTTACAACTGACCAGGGTACACAGTCCTTCACTTACCATCATATGAAATGTTTCTTCTCTGTGAACCGTTAACAGTCCCCGGAAGTTTGCGTGTTTCAAAGAACAGGCCTTTTAGCATGCTTTCAACTTCTACGGTGTTTGCATTTCTGTTCTTTTTAAGATGATGTCCCCCTTCGTTCGGCATCCACATGCACTGGACATGTGAGTTCATAAATAAGTTGGGCAGATGGCCAACAGGTTTGCAGCTTTTCTCGTGACCTTTTGACATTGGATGTACTCTGTGTGATTTAGACCTAAACTCGGATGCAGAAGCCGAGGTACTTGTCCATTCAGTGTACCACCACTGTGGTACAGGTGCCACGCCTACTCTCTTGAACACCTGCAGCCTGAATGCACAGAAGATGGGTTTCTAAGCTGTGTATCTTCTACCTGCAGTGTTCATGGCTTCGATTATGAATTTAGGGGTGTACTTTTGTAACCCACCTCTCCACACTTCCACGTTTCACCTACTTTGTGTACAAAGTGTTCAAAGTACACTCGGTCCCATCTGTCGCGGGAGGGCTCGTGTCACGATCTAACTCACTCTATCTTCGTCCACCTGTCCGAACTGTCAGTGCGTCCGTATCCTCCCCGTTGAAATGGCCATCTCAAATGCCCGATGATGAGTGCAGCGGGACCCAGTACAAGAGGTGGGACCATCAAGGACAGCCGGGAGGATCCTAAAGGGTCCTTGGGAATTTCAGCCCTCTCCATTAAAATAGAACGGGGCCCAAAAATCTCCCCTTTGAAAGGCGATGCCGTGGGGCTCAGTTTTCAAAACAAGAAGCAGGGTGCTCTCGTGGGATTAGCCGGTGTGTTGCCCGGCAGAGGTGACTATAGTGGACTAGTTAACGTGTGACGAGTGACAGTCCGGTTTGGTTGCCTGGGAGCAACAACGTGGCGAGTTGTCCTGACCTATTCTTGCCTCGTACAATTACACAATTTCACCACCGAACACAGAAGAGCATTGAACACAAAGCAAACCATTCTCTCAGAACAAGACATGGACCACTACTCCCCCTACACAGCATGCACAATGCACACACACACACGCACGCACACACACGCACTTACTTGCTTATGGCAGTCCATTGAAAAACAAACATGGAGATGCTTAGACACACACACACACATGCTCATCCTTCTGTTTCCGGTGCTCTGTCATGGATAAATCATGGTAGTAGACAGGACAGGAGCAGAGAGACAGATAAGGCAGAACAACAGAGATATGAAGCTGAGGTCAGTGAGTTGCTTACACTGTGGCAGGCTGGGAGAGCAAGGAGGACAGATGTTTCCCCGAGTATCTTAGCTCTGCAGGGGGGATGACAGGCTGGAATGAGAGGCGGGTGAGTAACGAGCCCAAACGCTGAGAGATATTGCACAACTGTGACATCTCCCCCTCCCGACACATACGAGCTCCTATAGAAAGTGTATAGGCGGTTGGCAAACGCTCCGAAACATCTGTTAGCGCTTTAACGCACCGAAATGATTGTTGTTGTTGATTATGATGATTCAAAATGCCAATGACCGTGATAGTGATGTTACGGATGCTTTGACCACTAGTTGTCCGTCACATATCTGAACTAGTTCCATGGCGCTAAAAGGGGAAATTGTTTGGTGACAATATTGATATTTCCACTTGCAAAGCACTAATTACAGTGGGGCCTTTGACTTTGGTTTGACCTAGCAACCACAAGACATTGATGGCTTGTCTGCAACAGAGGGAGAAAGTGGACGGTGACTACTGAATGGATGGCCCCTGTCTGAAAAGGGAAAGATGAGACCAGGAGGCCTGCAGGGGTCCTGACAGCAAAGTAACTCTGTCTCGCTCTCACCTTCCTTTCACTTTGTCACACATAGTTGTATTACCACTGAGGCTGTTGATTAGATAAAAAGGCAAAAGACATTCCTATGCTGCAAAAGGAGCCAAAAGTACAACATTCAAAACAGATTCTTCAGCTTTGCTGCAGTTTTATTAACAAAATTAAATCTTTTGAAGAAAAAAACAAAACATTTCCTATTTGGCGTGAGTTTACATTCAGTTGGCTGCAGTCCTGAGGGCCAAAACACCTTGCAGATGAGAGAGGTCAGGAGAGAACGGCCATACTTGTTCAAGCAAACAGTAACTTTAGTTTACTCCAGTGGCCTGCATAGTCCACAGATCAGCAGCCTGAAGAATACAGGCTGTTCTGAAGGCAAAAGGGGGTCTTACCCAGTACTAACTAGATGTACCTAATAAAGTGGCCACTGACTATACAGCTCATGTTCCATTTTATATATCTTATCTGACGTGATCTTGTACTGGATGACAGACAGGATAGAGTGTTGAATACCTAGGCTACAGATTGGATGATTTTTTAGGCGCCATCGTAGCGATGAACTGACACACAAGCGTCATTAATGGTTCAGTAGCAGCAGGCTTAGCGAGGCCTGTCATATGATAGGCACTAATAGTGTTAGGCCGATGATGGTTACAGTAGGGTGAGGTCATTGCTGGCTCCTGCGGGACTGCGATACCCCGTCTGTGAATCTCAGCATTGTCGCTGGAAATACACGCGGCATGCGTAAAAGTATAGACACGACCCACTCTCACAATCACAATGTGCTTTTCAGTAATTCCTTTTAGCAGCCGAGCGACAATGCAACAGCAGGGAAGTGACACCTCTATGATGGCTGCAACTGTGCACTACACCAACGCACAGACACACATACAAGTGAAACATTATATGAGCTAGCTTCCACTTCTATATTTTCGTACACGATGATCACATTCAATTAAATAAATATTACGTCTTTGCAGGAACACATTCGCTTCATCAACTTGACCGACCGACCTTGCTCAACAGAAACAAGGTCACAATAATAATGCACACTATGAGCCCAGGGGTGGCGGGAGACGCGGTTAGGACTATTTCTGGAGGGATTGGAGTCATGGTGTGTATTTTCTGTGGTGTGAAGCGGGAGGGTACAGAAGGCATTAGACCAGGATACGATACGACGGGACGTATCGGGCCGTTAAAGGGCAGCTATGTGTCTGCAAACATGTATATTACCGTTGTCTCCTGTCTGTCTGTGTGTTTGGCTATAGGAACTATATGCGGCCCGCCACACGCATGCCCAGACCAAGAGCACCATTGCACGCACTGAGATGTTTTCGTTTTTCAACACTCTTCTCTTAACCCACGAAATATGTCACCTTTCCTTTTTCAACATCACTCCATCTACTGTATGTGCTCTTCTATGTCAGTGTCCTTCACAGTGGCAAGCACATGTTGCCTGTATGTTACTGTCTCCTACATAGATGCTCCATCTAAATACAGTCTGTTTTTACTGTCTCATATAAATGTCAATGTCTCACTGAATGTCAACAGACTCGATGTCCTTCTAAATATATATACATTATTGATGTGTTGCTTAATGTATAACACCACGACTGAATTCAATCAATTAAAAAGTGGACTTGGTAAATGCTTAATATAGAACAGTAAAATGATACAACTCCCTATCAAAAGGAGAATTACATGATTTAAATATGTTTTTTTGCATTGAGGATTAAAAACCAGAAGAAAAGTTACATATTGTTTTACTGGCTGCTGCTGTCTGTGTTGCACTTCAACTGACAGTGACACCATGAGGTTGTGATGTAGGCCGTCGCCACAGCAATACCCACCCCAGGCTACACAAGCAGGGTGCGTGGGTGTCGTTTGTTTGAGGTATATCCCCAATTTGTCCGTATTCCTTTGACAGTGAGACAAACAGGTCAAAGGTTCAGGCAGCTTCAGGCATTCTAGATGTGCTGAGTTTGCTAACAGATACTCTGAATTTGTAGGTAAGACCCTAGTTGGTCCATAATGATACAGAAAGTCTGATCAAATGACTGTAATGTCAGTACGATGTCTATATGATTTCCTGTATTTATGTACATGCAAACCTTTATTTGGGAGAATAACTGAATTTGGTTAAATTGATTCACTTGCCATCTACAGATACGCTACTGAAGATGGAGGTGAATCTTTTTCCTTCATGGGAGTTGATGTCTTGAACAGATACAGTCACCACTTCTACGTCAACCTGTCACTGTCACATATGGAAGACATTTCCTCAAATATAGTTGCTCTAATATACGTCAAATAAACACTGTAACTTACATCCAAAAGAACTTCTCTAGTCAACATTTTGCCACCACATCCCTGGAGTTAATCATGTGTAAGCAGCCTTCTGCCTCGACATTGACAGGACAGGCCGAAGCCTGGCTCATTAAACCACGTTTCTCATGCAAGTCACAAACCCACTCTATCCACTGAGGTCAGCTGCATTGGTAGGAGTGCTCGAGGTTTTGGCAGCGTCTCCTCTCACCACAAACGGCCTGAACAAGCAGCGCATTCACGAGCCGACATACTTGCGTCATCAACTGTGTATCCAGGTGGACACCTGAAAGAATCACGGCTGAACAGTAAAAGATAAAAGCAAAACCACAAAGACGACTGTAGAAATAATCATGTTTGTATTGTATTTGTCTACAGACAGACTCAAGAAGAGATTATTGCTCGCATGTTGTCAGAGTGCAATTTCTCTGTAGAGAACACCAAAAACACAAGTCATCTGATAGGTTTGCACCATTTACTAGCCTAGATAAACTAGACGGGCCTCAGAGAGCACAGACCTCTGCCAACGCTGAACAATTCTCCAACTTGCTGTTACACCCAAAGACATCATTCCCATCACTTACATTTAATGTTAAATTGATTTCTTGTCCCTAATCGTCTAATGGCGGAAATCCCAGATCCAGATCAGCACCGAAATCTAATCAATTGTTCCTGACGCAAGGCCTGTCGCTCTCCAAATTTCATGGAAATGCAGTCAGTTTCTGAGATATCCTGCTGACAGACAGGCAGACAGACAGGCAGGCGGGCAGACAGACAAACATAAAACATAACCTCCTTGGCCAAGGTAAAACTTGAGATGTCAGAGCTGACCCTTATTTCTTTGAGTTTCCTGCTTTAAAAGGAAACTACTGTGCTACCATTTACCTCCAGATATCTTCCTCTTTGTGTTTTCATGTAAATCTATCATGCCCAATCACTAAGTTGCAATGTTACGAATTCCCCAAGATTGCTTTTTCGTGTCTTTCTTTCTTATGATGCATTGGTACTGAAGACTGTATTTTTAGTTACACTAGGCAACTTAACTTCCAATACTTCAGATGTTTTCTCCCCCTACGCTCCAGGACAGTTTAAGTTAACAATAAACTATTTGTTTTGCTGTAATTTCTCAGTCTCTGCTCAACAGGCTTTCACAACACCCACGTCCAGCCTCTCTGGAGCCTAGTCAAGGGGGTCTCAGACGGCAGGCGGGGAGCCACTTCTGTAAACCAGCAGGACCCCAACAACAAGGTCTACTGAATAGGTTTATGCAACAGCGCCATCCTGTGGACATCTAACACACACTACTTTTGTACTAGAATTGTACTATAACTATAAACACACATTGCAAGCAGGCCTATGGAGCGGTGCCACTTATCACCGTTCTATTAACGTCCCGCTCTTCATACATGCGCACAGACAGAAATTCGCCAACGTACGCCTTTAAATTATAAACACTTTTAATAACTTGACAGAACACCACAGGGACTACACCACACAGGGGAAGGATGTTTTAGGTCATCTAGATAATAAAGACAGTGACAATGGAAAGTTGACAGAGTGAAAATAATACCAGCTGTAGCAAAAAAAAGAAAAAGAAACTGTTTGAGGACAACACGTTCTTCCAAGCGAGAGAGTACACATCACTCCCAGTGCTTTGATAATAGTCCCATTGAGAGTACTATGGCAAGAAATAGAAATCCAAATTTGCCTCTCTACATATAGCCTAATACTTTCCAGTGGTTCTGCCAGTAGCACTTCGGCGCCCAACACCGCTCACAACAACACAAACACACGTCATTATTAAAACAGACTTTTGCTTTGAGATCAAAATAGTGAATACAGCCCGTCTTTCACGCAAACACTCGCAAACACACGTACGCATACAAACTGTTTTTCGATCAGTTATGAATTGCCGATCGGGCACTCGGATTCTTGCAGTTCAAACAAATCTAAATCGGCAAAGAGGAAGTAAGCAATTACATCCCTCCGTAACTGTTACACAAAAGGTGCTACATTTAAGCGAAACTCTTACGCCTTCACTGGGAAAGAAAAAAAACCTTACAAAAATATCAAGCCATATCAACCATTAGCTCAAAGATTAGAGAAGAGTGCGCGCCATTTCTTTTCAGAGATGTAGTAATGCACTGTCACGGTCAGGGAAGTGAGACAGAGGGTATTTTTGGGCAACTCCAAAGGACAACATTGCCCAAGGAGTTGCCTCGTAGCTTTCGCATTAATCTCTTATTGCCAGGACAAAATTCCTTTTTTTACATTGCCCAAAAGATACCTTGTGTATCACTTCCCTAATACATTATGGGTTATATTGCTGGCTAAAGCTATCTTTTGTCAACTTCAATAAAAGGCTTGAATTACATATTAGAGGCGTGTCTGCTTTTCACACTTTTTTTTGCTGAACTGATAAGAACTTAGGATCTGCGGTCTGAAGAAGCAGTAGCCCATCAGAGTCACACTTCGGTCACAGTGCACTGTCCATCAGGGCTACGGGAGCGGATACTGGGAGCAGAGCTGGAGGGCCCGCCCCTCGGAGGCATCCTGTCCGGCTGGGTCTCCCTTAGTTGCCTCCCCGACTGTCTTTGCCTCCGCCGTGGCATCAACTCCGCCCTGCCCCTCTCCCACCCGTGCCCATCCTCCTCACTCTCACTGCTGCCCGATGCAAACTCGTACGCCTGGCTGCCATTCGCCCCCTCGTCGTCTGCTTCCATCTCGTCCTCCTCCTCCTCCTCCTCCTCCGGCTGGCTGATGAGGAGCTCGGAGAGAGACTCTTCCAGGGATGAGGGCGTAGGGGACCGAGGACTGGCGACATGGCCGCCCAGGACTGTTGGAGGTCTAACCGGGGGAACGGAGACCATAACTCCAAAGCTTGCAGACTGCGATTGGCCTGCGGTGTCTGCTCCGTCCGCTGAGCTTACACGTTCTGTTGTTGGTGCGGTAACAACTGGTAAAGCGGGGATGGGAGCGGGTTCAGGATCCAGCCTCAGACCCGCCACCCCCTTCTTGGGGATACCCACGACATCCCTCTTCATCTTGCGTCTGCGGCCATACTCATTACGGCCGATACTGGACCATATTCTCCAGGTCGGCCACGTAGAGAAACCCCGCGATCAACATCTCGGTGCTCTTCCTGCCCTTGGCGAAGGCTTCCTCCAGCTCGCGGCTGGTCCTTTCATCATACTGCCACCAGCCATTGCGCCCCTCATAGTACCAGGCGTAGTCTCCATGCGAACCGCCCCCCATCCCTCCTCCTCGGCTCACCCCTGCAGCTGCTGCTTTCAGTTCTTCGGGGGAGAGGAGCATGGGCCGCTCCAGGAAGTCCTCGGGGACTTCCTGTCGGCAGAGGGCACAGCGCTTGCTATGCCAGGAGGCGCCTTTTACACACAGGAAACAGAAGACATGGTGGCAGGGTAGGCGCACAGGGTGGATGCAGCTCTGCAGGCAGATGGCACACTCCGGAACAGGGGTGGAGGAGGGAGAGTCAGTAGTGCAAGTGTCTGCTACCTCCTCTATCAGTTTAGAGGGCGCTAGGGCATTCATTGAATGGTCTACTTCTCCACAGCCTGCCATGCTGAGGAGAGAAAACGCAGCACTATCACAGCAGACCTGGAGGCACATACATGTTGAAATGCATTTGTATTTTCAAATGTTAACTCTGTGGGCTGAGATTACTGCCACCAGAAATTTAATTTCATCATTAGAATTTGTATTACACAATTTGAACAGTTTGAAATTGAATTAGATCGTCAACGCATTGAGCTGTCAACTTTTATTTGTCTAGTTTGGAGTAGAAATTCAACCGTCAATATGTTTTCAATTTCATTCTTACAATTCAAATTGAGTTTTCAAATTGAGGTCTCCGTGACACACATTTGTATTTTCAGATGCCAGCTCAGAACAACTCATACAGGCATGTGATCTGGTGGTGCTGTTCTCAGGTGACATGCTGGTCTGATGACTGTTAAGTCATGACTCCATACAAGAACAGCGTCAAGTATGCTCTCTAAAAAAAAACGTCAGTGAAAATAAGATTCCCAACAGCATGACAACTCTAAGTATCTGACATAAGAAATTGGCCGGTGGCCCGCATTTCCCCTGCTCGACGTTACGAGGAGTTACAACAGAGCAGAGGCCCCGTTTCTACTGCCAGACACACCCACCCAGCTATCGGTTAGCTAACGTTAGCTAACTCGCTAATTTGCAGTTATTTGTCAATCGAAAAGGTTATATTACATACAATTTATTACTTACAATACTGTTACAGATAATGCTGCCAATAAGAACAAGCCGTATATTTGACATGCAGGTAGGTTGGTTGGTTGTCTGTGATATGTACAAAAGCTACTTGGGCAAAGCTAACGTTCACTTAGCTAGGCTAACTTGCTAACTGACTGTGAGGTTAGCTGATGGCTGCTAAATTCACTTCTATAATATGCTCACCTGACCTCCAGGATACCTTTACACGCCTCCTCAGTAGCTCAGCAGATAGCGATATTTATAAACATGCATTTATATATTGATACTGATACTAAGATGTATGGCAAGAAATAACTGCGTTGCTTTTAGAACACGCCTCCAGTGAAGTCCACTAACTTCAGCGCATCAGGATTGGCCCTTACACTATCCAATGCCAATCTCTGTATGCCACAGATCTACTACAGCTGCGCACATGACGTTCATCTACGTACCTTATGAGCTGCCGTAAACCTACAACTGTCAAACTTTGGGGAACTGGAAGCCAGTCACATTTCAGTTGTTTTGGTATTAATTAAGAAAATAATGCGGTTTGGGGGAAAGTTGTGAAACGTGGATCTTTTCGGTATAGGCATAATGTTCGTCTGGTTCATCGATCAGTAGTCCAATAAGCAATTTACACTGAGGCATACAATGGACCACATTCAGTATAAGTAACGATATTTCAGTTCAACAGTTAATTTTACCCCACAGAGGCAACAATTATAGACTAGCGTATCCATTTGAAATGTTGTCTTTGAATTTTCAGCCCAGGTCCAGATATGTCCATGTGAAGTTGCAAAAAAGTTGTTGAATTTCCAGATATAGATAAATGTTATTGGAGTCTTTCAATTTATCCATCCATCCCCTTCTTCACATCATCTTGTGTTGGACTGCTATCACCCTAGGAATAGAAAGATACATATAATTTGAGATGAACAGATTTCATTTTTTCAGTTCTACATTATATGTAGATATAATCTGCAGGTCACATCCGTATAAGGCAAAGACAGAGTAAACTGCAAAAAGCAACATTAAAAATATCAGCCTCTGTAGAATGTGCAGCAAGTATTTATCACAGCCTACTTGGACTCAGTGGCTTTTTGATGACACACTTCCTCCACTCTGAGACATGTGGGCAGGGGTCACCGTGGACACTTGGGGAGCGCAGGACTTCCCGCGTACGTGCCTCCTCTCCCCTCCTGTAGGCCGAGACGCTCCCTTTCTGAACACAGGGACCCCACTCTCCCCACTCCCCTACCTCACAGTGCACTACAAGGAGAGAGAGAGAGAGAGAGAGAGAGAAACCAAGTGAGCCAATGAGAAAGAGACTCACAGGTGGCAACAGACAGAAAGGTGAATGTATAAATGTACAGTGGAAATACAGCTGTAGAGACTGTATTGAAACAGTGGTGTGTCTCATAGCTTAGCATACTGAGACTTTCTCACCTTGCGGGGTGCACTGCATGAGCCGTACATCAGGCTCAAATCCCCCTTGGACAGGTGGGATGGCACTGGCCGTGGAGGAAGTACAGATCTGCTCTACACCTCACACACGTGTCCCTCCTGACACACAGCTCACAGCCGACAGGACACTCTGAGAAAGAAGCACACAAAGATTATACGATGTATTCTTGCAGTTTACTGACATCATGGGAGATCTCATTCAGTGGCGCATGCACAAACTCACACGCAGGCATATATATTCTGCATGGATAAACGTGATGCCGTGTTTGCCGCATAGCCTCACCGGTGCATTCTCGCATTGTAGTGTTTGGTGTCAAGCCCATTGGACAGCTGTCTTCACACCTGCCCCGGAACAGGAAGTGGCCAGGACGGCAACGCATGCAGAAATTCTTGTTGAAGCAGGAGGCACAGTCCTCCTTGCACCCTGCAAGCCAGCGGAAAGAGGCACTGGTTAGTGCAGAGTGGCCACAGTGTCGGGACACCAAAAGACGGGCTGTTCTTTGTGAATCTCCTTTTGATTCCTCTCCTCCTGTCAACATTCACTCAGGATTTAATCCTCCAACAGGTTTTAGTAAAGTAGAACCAGCCTAACAGCCTACGTAATCTAGCAGTCAGTGTTGTTTCCTTGGCTGTGCAGAATTAAAGCAAAAATAATCTGCAGTAAACCATCGTAATTGTTGGTTCTACAAAATCAGCTCACTTGCTGCCTCATTTTCAAGCTCTCTGGAAATCACAGCTCTCCACTCAAGCTCACTGGTACCTACTGGTGCAGGTGTTGATGTGTGGGGAGCGCATGCCGTAGTGACCGCGTGGACAGGAGGACAGACAAACCCCCCTCTGCTTCATCCCATCCACTTCCAGGTGGAAGAAGAGGCGGGGCTTACAGGACAGACAGCCGTTCAGGGCCGAGCATGTGGCGCAACCCGCCTGACATAGTCTGCTCACTACAGAGCCACCTGTCATGGAGGAGAGGTGAATTAAGATACGTGGTTGCGTCGGTGTGTGTGGCAGCCTGCGATTGTGACGTGTGAGAGTGAGTTTCATGTGTTCCTGCGCTTGTACAAATGAAATAGGGTAACGCATGAACTCAAGTGTTCAATTTACAATCCATCCAAAATATTACAGCCAATGACGTAGTACGTGGTTTCATGATATTATCAGAACACAGCCAATCCTCAGTGCCAAGGGGGTATAACCCATGGAAACCTGTGACCACATTTTTCCCTGAAAGCTGAAAGAACATATTTATTGTCTCCATATGTAGTGGCTGTCTACTGTTTACGATGTGCTACTAGAAAAATGGGGAAAGATGAACTGCATTCCACAGGTGATATATAGATATACCAATATTTAGTTTAGTTTGAATACTTACGTCTGTATTGCAGAATCTTTGTGTGGCCTTTTGTAAGATTCATGAAGTGCAGAATCCAAATTAACAATGGTACCCGCATTTTTTTTCACCTTGAATTTTTTTTTTTTTTTTTTTTATCCAATCAGCATTGTTACCTTGCGCTGCATCCCAAATCCCATGGCACAAACTAAATGAAAGTCTCTGAATTGTTCCACAAAATTCATTGCTGTGGATCCATGTAGAGACTCCAGCCTGGACAAGACAGCAATAGAGAGCAGACTTGGGCTAAATGTTGTCTTGAGGAAAAAAATCCCATGTACATTCCATGAGGTCACTCAAGCCGGCAGAGTGCCATAAAGAATGCAAACATAAGAGAAACCATCATATGATAGTCGCAACCCAGATGTAATGTAAAGTTTGGGTTAGCTGCTGTGGGCTTGTTCTGTTTCCCACACACACCTCTCTTCTTCACCCGCCTCTCTTTTGTAAGCCTATTTTTTTCTGACCCTCCTCTCAATCCATTATTACTCCCACTGTCTCTGGCTCTGCACCAGTATATACAAAGTGACTATAATAACATTGTCTGGAAATCTGCATCTTTATCTGTCATATTTATTTCCCGGTTAACTGAAGTGTATAATGCCTGAGGAGATTCTTTTGTTATCATTCCTCTAAAGCAAAAAAAAAGAAGAGGTTGTAGCTCAGTGAATTGTGTAAGAAATACACAGATGCTTTGGCAAATCAACCCTTTGATCAATTTATTATCTGGCAAAGATGGTTGGTAACAATTTCGCCTCGAGTGTTCAGTATTTTGCACTAGTGCTTTTGAAATAATGCAAAATGGTGTGCAGTCCACTAGAAACACAGTGTGCTTAAGTATTACCATCAACCATAGTGAACTAAACAAATACTAGACATAAAGAGGTGAAACTGCTACCGATCTTGCACAACAGTAGGCGGACCATGCAGCATATTTGCCAAGAAGTCGCTGTAGTCCTGTAAAGTGAGGGGTTTTGTGTAGAGGTGGGTGAAGCAGAGCCAATGCACCAACCTCTTTTTCTCATACCCTGCCATATCATTATATCATATGGCCTATCATCAGCCTAATGAAAAGAGGGTGAGTGTGTGACTATGAATACAAAACAGCTCTCCTCATTTGGTTCCATTTAAACACATCAGACACCAGCCTTTCAGTCTACACACAGACCGATGGTGGAGGGTAGAAAAAAAGAATTCACTTCAGAAAAACTTCCCATGTAGTTTAACGGAAACCATTATTGAGCCCTGCGTGTTTTCCATTACGACTGTATTCAGGAAATGAAAACCAAAAGATGCAGGGAGATTTGATCACATCCCAATGAGAAAATGTAACAGTTGCTGCAGGAGTCCGATAGCAATTTCCCATAGAAATGCTGAAAGGTGGCGAAAAGCTTATCGCCTGTTTTGGGAACTGTGTGGTTCTTGATCCACTTCTCCAAAACAGATGGGAACCCTCCAGAGGTCCCTTTGTGCAACAGACGTTTTCCCTGGAATTGGTTTTTACTGTTGTTTTGGTCTATGCTCTCTCCGATTCCTGTCAGATCTTGTGAAATGAAAATAAAATTCTATGAGCTAATAGGCTAAATTCTGTGTTAGATGCTTTGGGTTCATTTGTAATTGCCTTGTTATATTGTTGTTAGACCCACATAATGTCATGCCTACTCACAACAAAGACTCACAGCTGGTGCAACATTCAAAACCATGTGCTCTTTATTAAGAAAGCAACTTATCAGAATAACATCTCTCCTAAAAAAGGACTGCAGTGCTTTCTTAGTTCCTGGCTTGTGTGAAAAACTGTCAAAAGAGGAATCAGCGGGAGCTTTGCATTGAGATTTTACACTGGAGCTGATTTATCTGTGAGAGACAGGGCCGGAAGACACTGCCAGACAGGGGAGCTGGAAGGGGCTACGCTAGCTTAAATTGTCAACAGGTGCTCTGACTCAAACACACACACACGCACACACACACACACAAAGACAAGACGCAGCGAGGCTAGGCTCTTTGCTAAACGCAAAGTGTGTTGCTGTTCTCCCCCAAGAATCAACCTAGAGAGGACAAAGACAGAATAACACCTCAGTGAATCCTCTCCATGTATGACCAGCATTGTGCATTGTGACATCATCAAACTGGTTACAATAGATAGACTTTAGATTGTGACCCCAAACCACAGATCTCCAACTGGAGAGTACAGAGCACTTGAACAACAAGTACCTGCCAGCTGCAGACTTGAAATAGGAGGAAAACAGAAGCTTTGTAGAAAATATGTGTTGTTGATTAGATATGAGAATATGTGAATCAGTGACAGGATGTCGTAAGGGGGCAGACCCCTGAGATAGAGGTGTCAGGGGTTCAAAGGTCAGAAGGGTGGGGCTCCATAAACCCAGTAACCCCCCCGCCCACAACTGACTGAGAACATAAACATGAGCAGGCTATGCTCATTGGGGTGCCAGATCAGATTCTTGAAGAAAATAACCGGTGGGAGGCAAGGGATGTCTTTCCAGACAGAATGAATGAGGGAGAGTGAGATGATGGAGGCAGAGAAAACTGAGAGGACGAGAGGAGGGAATAACAAAGCATAACTTAGGAACCAATCTAAACCATATGAATAAGACAGCTAGGGTCTACTCATTTTCCCATCCAATCTTAATTCAAATACTAGCACAGAAGTTGTAACTCGTTCATCTTTATAAGCAAGACATCTGGTGGAACATAACATAACACACTAAGATAAATTAGCAGTAATAAATGTTCCAGATAATGCCTGGTCCAACAATTTAACATTACAGCTTTGACCTTTTCACTGCTCACAGACCTCACAAGTCAAATGTCTTGCTGTTAAGGACCCTATAGTGATAAGGAATGAGTGGGATAACATCTCGACATCTCGGCGGATAATCTATGTAGCGTGAAGAAGTGAGGAATTTGGGAGGAGACTGAGCCCATGCTCAGTGAAGAAGCTGTGAAGCATGCAGCTTAAAACACCGACCGTGACCAATTATAGGAGAGAGAGAGAGAGATGGGAGGTGGAGATATCTGAATGCTCTTATAGTGGAGTAGCATGCTTTGTGCTATTCAGAACAGGGACAGCTTATGTTGAACACATTTCTTAACAAACATCTATGGACGCAGTCAAATTATACCCATGGCTTTGGATGTTACAATACAGTGATATATATTTTAAAAATCATATAAATCATACAACATATCATATATTTCTGTTTTTGAATGCTGTTTATGGTTATCTGGGAAACACAGGATTTTTTCCCAGTGTAGTTTCCTGGTCACTTTCCCGTCGTTAGGTATGGCCTCCAGGTCCAGGTCAGGCCCGTGCTGCCCAGCAGACTTTTTAGAAACTACTTTTTAAGAATTACCAGAACAGCACTGAACATAACACAACAATCCACAGATGAACAGCAGGGCAGCCGGAGAAAACCCACGTGGGATTAGAAATGTTTTTCATTCCAAGAATGATTGACAGATCTCTACACACAAGGACTGACAGGATGACAGCTGATCACAAATTCTCTCTCACTGCATTTTGAATCTACTCTTCTGTATTATCCACAGGAGAAGTTTATTTTCTCTGTATATACTAAAAAAATATATCCGTGTGAGGGAAAAGGTTTGAAACTTCAAGGCCAAATTTTAACAATGAACCTCACACCATTCCCAAATGAGGAACCAGTAGCCTTATTTTTTAGAGCAAGTTTAAAATTTCCCAATTAATAGCATGACCAGCCATTGCTCACATACTGTATGTTATATTATTACTAAAGAGTAGCCATTTGTAGCATTACAGGCAACGACTAACATCCATCCCACATGGGCCTGCACAAAACCCCAGAATTAGGTAACCAGCCTTTGTAAAAATAAATGTAATCCATTAACGTCAACACATCATCTGTGATGGGATAACATATTCACATTAAATCCTTCAACCGACCTTAACATTTCTAGACACAAACCTGAAAAGGCCCTGCCTAAAATGGAAAGTCACAAGTTTTTAGCATTGTGAGTTGGGGGACTGAGAACGGTTGGCAGATTAATTAAGATATATTATTAAATTCCCACCCTCTTAATTTAATAGAAGGGCAATAAGCTGTTGAGGCAGGCCTTTGCCGGTACAACAAATAAAAGTATAAAATGCAAAACAAATTAAGCAATATTTTAAAAATAAAACTACACATATTTCATATAAAAGTAATAATATTGCCGTCGATGATGATGATGTCATGACGATAGTAAAGATCCACTCTCACTTTATCCTCTTGCTTTCTTCAGCAATTTCTATAGAGAGAATACACACACAACAATTTTCACTATAAGACTGTTTCCCACTCCGAATGTGTTAAAAACAACAACCTGTATTAATAAGTAGAATAATAATTAGTGTTGAGTGTTACTGATAATTAATAGTTGTTTAATAACTGACACAATAATAAATAGTCTTGTTTAAACTTGGAGAAAAAGTCTATTCATATAACCACTGATGTTATATTATACTGTATGTGTAGGATATTAGAGCCTTTAGAGCCTTGATTCTGGATTTAGACCTCTATAAAAGGTAACGTTTGTTCAGTTTGTGCTTCTTCTTCTACATGCTTAGTTGTAGATCAATAGTTCCAGATACAGTCTACAGCCTGGCCTAGGTGTCTTTTGGACAGCCAACAAGTTTATCTACACGTGTGAGTGTGTTAGAGAATAATTTATAAGCCATCTAACGTTAAATGGTATTGGAGAGGAGGCAAAATACAAAGAGGACGGTGAAATTGACGTTAGTAAGATCCATCATCACGCCCCACAACCGACCTTGCAGACTGCTCTGATGTGATGTGCTCTGATCGTTGCCGATTTCTCTTCGAAAGCTTTGGCCCTCGCCTCCTCTGCGACGCTCTTCAAAAACAGCAGCGTTATCAGTTCAACCTGAGAAAAAGAGGAGAAATTTACTTGTGTTACTTAGTTAACAAGTCGGGTTAGCTAGCCTGTTGCAAACAATGAGATAGTATTCTGGGGAAGTTTTAACTGATGTAACCTACCATTGCGTCTGTCGTGGACCTCAAATTAACGCGGGTCTTCGTTTTCGTTTTCATTATAGATCTTAATTTCGTTTTGGGTGCCCTTTTCATCATCGTTACAAATGTATGGTTTAATAATACCGCAGCTTTAAGGACGGCAGTTTGTTTACGTTTTTCAATCTCGCGCGTTACTTACATCCGGCGCATGCTATGACGTCAGATGTGTAGGGTTTATTTGAACAAGATATTTGTAATCTTTAAATTAAATATAGGGCCTTCTGAACAGCAGTTTAACAGTAGAGTAGCTGGTCTACTCTGGCCAAAGTGTTCCAATATTTTCTGTTATATTAATAAAAAAAATACATAAGTACTAGTAAATCGTAAGTAATGTGAGCTTCATTTCTGTCTAGATGGTACTTATTTTGTGAGCCACCACTGCTGCTGCACTGCCATGATAAACAGGTACCATTCATCAGTGACTACTGCTTTAACACATAACTGTAAACGGAATCCACCAGCCACAGATTTAGATTTAGTAACTTCTACTACATACTTGCGTTGTTTATGCCGCCACCTAGCGGCCACATTAGGCCACTACATTGTCAGACGCCGACCGGTCTGACTTCGGTCTGACTTTCCGCTACCGGGGCAACACACATCAATGGCGGCCTCCGCGAACAGCACAGCCGGCATGAACAATATGCTGCAATTTATGAAACTTATCGGACAGCTCAAAGTAAGACGTCTGCCGAAACTCCGGCTATTTGCTCTCTATCGAAATAAGAAAACGATACACACCTTAAGGATCTGGATGGGTTTAACGTAAAGTTGTATCCATGCAGGCAGACGGAGCGTAGATAGTTGACACAGGTGTATTGTAGTTTCCCTCTCGGATTCTCTTAAAATATATTGCTAATAAAGGCAACGTTTGCACCTGACTACTGCAGTGCAAACAGATGAGGCACAGACGACGTAATGTCACCAGATGGGGATATCATATCCAGCATTTAGAGGATATTTTTCCCCATATGAAGATCAGATTCTGCCAGTGATGACTTGTATGTTTGATTTGATTTTGACCCCAGAGGGTCCCACGGACCGGGTGGGTGTACAGGAAGGTGAAACAACCAGAGAGTGTTTCGGACCACATGTACCGGATGGCCATAATGGCCCTGACCATCACAGACCCCACAGTGGACAAGGGCAGGTTAGTCTGCTTGGTCATTCACACAGCCGGGGAGAGACATGGTTACCGTCATCAAAAAATGTCTGTCTCTGTCTGCCTGTCTGTCTATCTCCAGGTGTATAAAGCTTGCCCTGGTTCACGACATGGCAGAGTGCATTGTGGGAGATATCGCTCCGATGGACAACGTCAGCAAAGCGGAGAAACACAGACGAGAGGAGGCAAGCAGCTTACTGGCATCACTCACATCACACACATCATAAACCAGAGCCTGTTATGTTATAGTGACGGTGGAAGCCAGACAGGAGAGGAGGTGTGCTATCACTTTACCGACCGGTGAAAGGATCAGGAAGGTATCGCCTTCCAGGTCAGACCCCTGCTGCAGTCAACCATGATGTGTCTCTTTTCCTCTCCTCTCAGGAAGCAATGAGACATCTAACAGGTCTTCTGCAGGAGGGACTCAAACAGGAGATTCATGGACTCTGGGAGGTACAGTTATATGTGTGTGTGTGTGTGTGTGTGTGTGTGTGTTATGGTTTCCCTTAATCTTTAGTTATGTTAGTTGTGTGCATGTGTCTCGTCTGTGCTTACATTCTCTAGACCCAGACATATAAACATCTGTCTATGGAAACAGTCAGCCATCTAATCTATCTCATGTATGTGATCTCCAGGAGTATGAAACCCAGAGCAGCCCAGAGGCCCGGTTGGTCAAACAGCTGGACCTTGCTGAGATGGTCCTGCAGGCTCATGAGTACGAACAGCTCGAGGGAACGCCCGGAAGACTGCAGGAGTTCTTCGACTCTACCGAAGGTCGGTCGCCCGCCCGGTCTCTTCGTCTCGAACTTTCTTGTATCTCTTTCTCTCTCTCTGTCTTCTTCACCGGATACAACCTCCTGAACCGCTCACTTTCGTCCACTGGGGGGCGCCAGGAATTATCTGTACTGAGAACAGCCAGAGGAAGCTGAACCAGACTACACACAGACTACAGCGTACACACTATTTCAAACAATCTGAATGAAAGTGAAAAAAGTTTGATTTAATTGGTTTTCATTTCAGGCCTGAAGGCAATAAAACTACATTTTGAAAGGAGGTGTAGACTTTTGATATCCACTGTACAGATCGTCAAAAACGAGCAATTCAACAGATAAGCTGCCTTCACTTGCATAATTTTTCTTCTTTTTCTTATCAGGTCGTTTCCATCACCCAGATGTGCTCCAGCTTGTCAGCTCTCTGAATGAAGAGAGAAGAGATCATATGTCCAATGCTGACAGAGCAAAGCATCCTGGGAAGTCACAGCAGACCCCCAGCACGGAGTCTACAGAGCCGCACACCCCCTGACTGTAACACGCTTACACACACTCCTGAGCAGAGGGAGCAGAGACACTGGATCGTAACACACATCACATGACCAGGATGATGTTCACTGGGACGTCTGGATATTCCCCAGATCCGTGCAGATATTGTTTTGTTATCCTTTCCGTTTTAACTCCTGTCCATGTTCAGTGTTGATGCCGTCTCTCTGTGGTGCAGCCTTACGGTTCACACTGCTCCATGCACACTGCAATGATGGGAGACTTTTGAGGGAGTACATCCTTGCACAATTTGATCGTATTTTCCTGGATATTATTTCCTAAAAGGAAAATCTCTATGATATCAGAGAGTTATCAAAGATGGCACATAGTTCACATCTCTCCAAGATGTCTCTACAGTAAATACTTTGACAACTTGCTTGCACAGCTGGATGGAGAGTGTTTCTGTGTGACATGAAAGCTGTTTTGTCATTCCAAAGTAAACATGATTATATGATTTCAGTATATTACATGTAATTGCATAGTCTAGACATTCAGCTGTGTGCTGGTCCATTTACTGTGTGTGGTTATTGTTATTTCTATTTGGTTTATCTTATTTCAGCAGGTTCAGTTGGTTTATCAAGCATCCACAACATTCACTGTTCCTATCTAATAATAATGGTCCGTGAACTGTGTGATTTGTTTTGAAACAATCTTTAATATTGATACATCAGCCATAAATACAGTTATTAATAATCCTCTATAATTTGAAGAATACAGGAAAATATGTTGAAAACAATGTTGTTTTATTTGAATGCCACAGCTCCGTCTTTGGGTTTTATGAGTTTTAGTAAAATCCTGAAGCTCATCTTGGTTGTTGTTTTTTTTAAAAGGTCTTTTAAAATAGTGCTGGGATCAGTTCAGTTTCCACCCAATCAATAAAAAATGTAAAAATAAATTGCAATTCATTTGCTAATGTCTGGTCAGACATGAGAACCTTCTCACGCTTTGAGGTCTTTCAGTATTTGAATGTCAACTTCATGGATTGATTGAACTGGAAGTGAAATGAACCCAGGAATGTTTTCAATTCACAGCAAAGAAATTAAAAAATAAATAAAACTAACACATAACGGACAAAATGAGAAAAGGAAACAGAAAATATACTATTTAAACACTGAAAGAATATTATGTTGATGTGTATGTTTTGCAGTGGCTAGAAAGACAATGGCCCAATGCCAATGTCCCCCCTCACGGACTTTGAGGTGCGTTCCCGCTAAATCCGCGAGGGTTTAGGGCTGTCAAATCGTCAAGTGCATGAGGGCTCGCTCTCGCAGACTCTTTGAGCCCTTTATGCACACTTTGCGTAAGTCTGCATCGATGCAGACTTTGCCTGAGGGAATTACCCACAGTTCATAGAGAGAGAAAGAGGTTGACCTTGATCTTTGGTTTAGTGCGAACAGGGGGAGACTAAAGACTGTAGCAAAGTCTCATAGGAGACAGAACAAAAGGGGTGATATCGAGGGGTTGTCCAATCTGTATCTATAAAGTCTCTTTTCCAGTTCTGGCATTAAAACTTCCACAAAGCAATGCAGAGCCAAGTGATTGGAGTATTTCCTTCTGTAGTTGGTGAAGATATTCTGAGTAATATGGCGAGGTTGAAGGTGTGAAATAGAAATAAACAAACAAACATATTTACTGCCTGTAAGAAGCTTTATATCAAATAATTTCGCCCCCAGAATGTGTTCCATTTTTTATGTGGGAATATTTTGAGGGAGGAAGATTCAGTTCTTCATCGTTATTAGGGCAGTTTGTATTGGAGTCATCGTGTCTCCATGTTTCAAGTAAAATAATTAGGTCAATATTGTTTATGCTATCTATAAATTAAGAATTTGCAGTCTTCAATCCAAATGTTGAAGAGTGCAATCCCTGAATATTCCAACTACTCACTGAAAAGGATGCCATGATTGGAGATCTCTCCAATAGCTAGCTAACATTAACGTATTGCCGTCTTTCCAGACAAGATGGAGTATACTTTTGTCCACAAAGATGACCTACTGTCCTTTGTTTGTCATAAATGCAGGTATGTTTGGTAATGTTTTAAATATGCAGATGAGGTATTGTTTCTGTGTCTTGTAATGTAATGTAACTAATTTACATTACATAATTAGTTACATAATCGTTATGAAAAGAAAAATACTATATAACAGTCCAGTGTGAGAAATCTGTATAAATATAGTAACTGAGGATTTGCTGTAAAACAAGAGGGAGTATACTTTTGTCCACAAAGAAGATGACCTACTGTCCTTTGTTTGTCATAAATGCAGAATAAACCTGCTGTTACTACAAATCTGACCAGCTCCGGAATTATTCAAGCAGAAGACATTCCACAGAGGTTACATTTACACGTTTCAGAGGAGGCTGGTCCATAGAGGCAGAGGAGCTCCTCCTCCATTTTTGAGAGGCAAGAGGGAGATCAAAATATAAAAAAGAGTAATTGGTTCAAATAAACCATTACCAAATTTCAGTATAATTTATAAAATATTTCTTCTCTCCTCTTTGGAAAAAATCCATTATTGAAATTCTGATTAAAATGCTTTAACGGCGCCACTTGCAGGGCAGGCAAGAGGGGAAAGGGCAGTCAGTGAAGTGGTGGTGGGTGTGGGGGGCAGAGGAGGGCGGGATCTCTTACGTCAATTGAATGTACTTTTTTTTCATGCTAATCTGTTATTGGCATAAACACGTAAAATGATGCTCCAAGGGAGAAAGTTCTGGAACTGTTGGAATTTATAATATAACCATTTATAACCATTACAACCATTAAACGCTGTCCTCACTGCTATATCATAAAGAAATCATAATTATCAATATTAATTCAACATTAATTAACACTTAACACAAAACATAAACAAATGCTTATTCCAAACTAGTCTCTGCATTCAAAGCAGTGGTAGGAAACTTTGCCTGTGTGGAACTTGCACATTTCCCACATTTGCAGCAGGTTGTCCCTGTTTTGCAGTCCTTTTTTGCAGGGCAGAAGTTGCATCTCCTTCTCTTCTGTCCCCTTGTGTGACTTGTTGATCAGGGCCAGGCTCAGATCGCTGCACTGCCCTTACCAGTGCTGCTGAAGCTGCTGTGCGGGGAAGGTGGTGTCGCTTTTGCATGCAAGGAGTCACAAGGGCCTTTCCAAGCTCCTCCAAAAAGAACCTCCTCCAGTTCTTCTTCAAGGTTCAAGGTTTTTTATTGTCATATGCATAAACATTCACAAGAGCAAAATTTGGCAATGAAATTCTTACGTCTCTCTCGACACCTTACGCTAATGCTAAAGACAATATTAACAAATAAAAAATTAGAGATAGAATAGAAAAACTACATAATATAATAGAAAAAGTAGAAGGTTCTAAAGTGCAAAGTTATGAAGTACAGGTTGCCCTCCAGGTAGGGTTCAGCTCACTCCATATGACAAAGGCATTGTAGGTTGATATGTCAATGATATTGTGGCATATCACGAGGCCAGCGGGCAGTTCTCCTCTTGCAGCTGTATGTGCCTGTTACTTTGTCAAGGTTGTCCACTCCTCCTTTGTTGGCATTGTAGTCAAGGATGATGGCTGGTTTTCTGTCTTCCCAAGCGCTCACCTCTGCAGCCTTATGTAATGTGCTCACAAGGATGACATTCTTGTTCTTCTTTTACAACTGTGGTGTCCTGGGTGAAAGCAAACAGAAGACCTCTCTCCCCCTTGTTGTAATCAGAGCGGGTGGCAGCTCAGGTTTGTTCCACCTCACAGTGCCAACCATTGTGATTTTCTTCTTCAGGAGCACCTGACCAAGCTCATGAGAGGTGAAGAAGTTGTCACACGTCACATTGTGTCCTCTTAGCCCTCTTAGACCACCATTTTCCTTGAGTTGACCCACACTGGTGGATCTAAAATCCATCTCAATAGATACGGGTCAAATTTGACCCGGAACAGCCTCAGTGTACAAAAATTTGTAGCACCTGTACAAAAGTATAAAATACATTTTTATTTGTGTATTTTGGATCTTAGGGTTCCCCCACCTGGCAAATCCAACTTTAACCCGATTAGGTTAACTAAGATTATTAGATTATTAGGTTATCATTAGGTTGCTAGTTGGATTATTGCTACATTTGAACATAATATAACATAACTTGAACATAAGAAAGTACAGATAATTAGCCAACTAGTGTAAAAGTGCAGTGAAATGAAAAAGTGGCAATGCTCAGCAGGAATGTGCAATGGGCAACAACAGTATTTCTACGCTGCATATGGGCCGTTGCTTTGCTTGTACTGGACGGACACGTGACGGCACGTTAATTTAATAGCGGATTGAAAATGAAATGTAGCCATATTGTTTGAGCTGAAAATAACTGATAATTCAATAACAGAATGGCAGAGAGTTCGGGAACAAGCTTGGCCGCGGAGAGAGCGATTAGCACTTCGAGTAATTTGAAAAGCCCCGTTTAGAAGTACTTCGGTTTTTGGTCAGTGAACGGCAAAAAAGTGGAACCTCGAGAAAAAGTTGTATGCAAGCTACAGATGGCCGACCATTCCACCACAAGCATTCTAATTTTAAAGTGAAAGTGTCTACTAAAAGTATTGTTTTTTATGTTTTAACCATGAATCTGTTGCTGTTGTAATTGGCTATTTGATACAGACCCTGCACCTTTTTTTGTGAATGCACTCAAAATCCTGGTAAACAGACTTGACAGCCACCGTCTTCATTGGTTCCTGAGGTATCACTGGGTTCAGCACTTTGCTCCATCAGTGGGATATGGACAACATCAGCGCTACCAGTCGGTGAAGCATCAGATCTTACTGATGTGTTGGCAGCAGCACCAGAACCGTTGGCTGTAGCAGAACCTTGGTTGTCTCTTCTGGCAGCACAGCATCTTACTGCTGCAGCATCACCTAGAATTAGATGAACTATTTCAGTCCTTACAGCACATGAACACAGCAGTGTATGGGAATGTCAAACATACATAATGTAGGTCTCAATAGAGACCCGTCATGGAGCGTTTGGAGAGTGGTGTGTGTGTGTGTGTGTGTGTCTCCTTGACATTCATCACTCGTTTTTTGAGGCTAGTTCAAGTTAACCGAGTTAATTATTTGTCAGTAGTTAAAGTGATTGATATCCACTGACAAAAACAACTGTCAAAAAAGTGTAAATGAAAACTCACGTTTTTTCCAGATTACATAGACACAAGCAGATACAACTAGAACTGCAAGTACAACACCAACTACAATTACAGCTATAACCCCACCAGGGAGGTTCTGTCCCAGATCTGTAAATCAGAGTACAGAGAGAATTAGAGTTACATCAGTAACATCAACAATTTGTCATCCAAACACCAAAAATATGGTGAAAAATAATTGTATTTAAAAGGTCATTCTAATATCAAAGATCTTAAAGGGAATCAAGCATAGACACCGATTTATGTTTTTGCCAGTGGGTGCTCAAATTAAGTGAAAATTAAGGTGAAGATTGTCACAAAATCACTTTTATTGCGCTTGCTTTAGTAATTACCGTGGTCCAGGGTACTGTCATCTGTCAACGTAGACACACACAGAAACAACATGCAACACTGCTCTGCTACAAATTCATCACTGGTGGTGGATCCTCACTTTGACTATCTTTACACTCGGTATCTCTCGGTTTTTTTTAATTACAAATTTGTACGTTTTTACCTGATCATCACCGTGTTTCACACTTGCTGTGTGGCTAGCTAGTAGCTACGTGATGGAACAACGTTGGTTTAGTTGAACGTTACATTGGCAGTTGGCTACATGACCACGCCCCTTAATGTAGCCTACACACGCACAGAGCTGTAACAAGTTTAATTGGATATTTGTAGTTAAAATGTTCACCGATAATAATAAGTAATAATAGAATAAATAGATGCGTTGTTTTTTTTTAAAGATTTTTTTTTTTTTAAGATCAGCCTTCCCCATGGGTGCTCAACCTTTTCGGTGGGTGCTCAAGCACCGGAGCACCCACGTGATTGGCGCGTATGGAATCAAGTAACCTTTGACCCTCATGGACCTCTATCAGGGACCAGCAGGACATTCAACAACATCAATAGAATGTTGTGCTATTTGTATGAGCCGGTCAAATCTGACATATTGCACCTTTTAATTTAGACAATGAAAGAGTTTTTCAGGACCTGCAGATACCCTGGGTTACCTCCCAGCAGGGGTGGGCGATAAGACTTTAAATCAATATCACGATTGCTTCAAACTTACCTCGATTACGATTAATGAACGATTATTTATTTTATACAGAATGTTTTAGTTTGAAAATTGTTTTATTTTGAAAACTAAATAAAACTGATGCTCTATGCCGTTCCTGTGTCTGGCTTCCTGCCCGGTCGCGGAGCTCCCCGACACAGTCTGAACCCGGCATTAGTTGGACGGGGCGGAGGCACGTGACCGAACACGACGTAGTATTTTTTAAAGGGGACAGTTCATGAACGCAGTATTGGGGAAAATATTAACCGAATTAACCAACATGAGCAAGATTAAGTTAGTGGGAGGTTCTAAATATCGGTTTCCATACATTATCGGTTAATTGCCCAGCCCTACCTCCCAGCATATGGCTGGTAACTATTACTGTGAACATGGACAACTCTGTCTAGGAACCAGACCAGACTCAAACCTGTGATGCAGACAAGATGCAACATGTGCAGATGCAACACAGGAAATGATTGGAAGACCACAGATAAATGAATCCTTACACTGAGCATATGATGAATGGGAGCTTTCCTCAACTCACCTGTGACGGAGGCACTCAAAGTCACATTGGAGGTAGGGTTGGTGATGAGGCAGGTCAAACTGCAATATCCTCTGAGAGTTATAGTACTGATGATACTGTAGAGACCACCTTGCTGGTCTATGGTGGGTCTCTCTTTAGGCTGTAAAGGGTGGTCCGTGTTGTCAAAGATGCAGCGGCCTCTCCATGTTAGCACCGGTTCTGGAAATCCCCCTTGTGTTCTGCAGGTTGCTGCTGTCTTGTCTTCATTCACAGTCAGAGTAGGCTCTTGGTAAGAAACTGAGTGAGAGAGAGAGAGACATAGGGGGGAAGGATACATGACAAATGATAGTCTCAGTGTAATTTCCATCTCATTATCTTTAAAACAGAAAATACATCGCCATTCCTACCTGCAACATGTAAGGTGGTTTGACATATTTGGTCATAGTCTTGTCTCAGGGGTGTATCATACAGCTCAGCAAAAGCCCAGAAAGATAACCCGTCGTCTTCAAGTGTTAGGTTGTGAAGTGTGACTGAAATATCCCCACTTCTCATGTCCTGCACAGAGGCTGTGGTCCTGCTCTGATACAGTTTAACGGCAATTTTTGGAATGTGTTTTCCTCGGTCAAAACCGTACAAAGGTGATGATGAATTTACGTCTTCCCACTGAAAGTGGAGCCTTGCCGGGTCTATGGGACCGGAGATGTTCAGGACACAGGAGAAGACCACTGACCCATTAAAAGTGCCGTTGGTATTATGCCCCATTACCACAGGAAGTACTGGAAAAGACACAAAGATACTGATGTTAGAACAGAGACAAACAGACCAAAGGGACTCAAATGGATATTTGGTCCAGGGACTCAATATGGGAAGATTCATGTTGTTGAGTTAATATTGAACTGTACAACTAAAGAGGCTTTGCAGTCACTTCACAATTCTCCTAGCTACCACTTCTTTTTCATCAGTCTCATGCTCTACTGATTGAGCTGTCCGAGACATCTGAAAAAAGACTGATGTGACATGGCTGTAGATCTTTTCAGTTATCTCCAAATGTAGGTTACTGTGGCTGGGTAAACTGTCTTGTCTTGCGCCCTAGTCTACTCCAAAACACTCTGGAGAAGAGTCAGCCTGTAGCAGTCCTGCCCCCTGATTCTGGTTGATTGCTCTCACCTGAGTCTGTCTCTATTTAACTGTTTGTGTTCTCTCCCCCAGTGGCTGATTCTTGAACCTTCCCCTGTCGAGAAGAGAAGCCATCCCTAATTCAAGTTGTAGAACAGCAGCTTATGTTAGTGTCTTTGTTATTTTGGTCCCAATTGTCTGTTCGGTTGAGTACTTGGTTTATTAGTCCTGTTAGCCTTTATGTTGTAATTTCTGCCCTGCTGGACCCCCAATGTCGTCTCTCCTGCTTTTGAGTCCTCACTCCCTGGTTGTTACACAAAGAGCTCTATCTCACCGACGGCCTCTGCCGCCGATTCAATCACGGCCTGCCGACAGTCAGCTTGATGTGTCAGGGTTCTAAAATTATACCTACCTATGTCACCCTGGGATCAAATCCTGCTCGCCTTTTACCTCCCCTACTTTCCCTTCTGTCTCAATAAAGAAAATAGTCAGTGTATTCAACAAGAGGGAGAATTCAAAGTAACTTACAACACAGAAGAAAAAAGAGAAACCCTTTGGAAGCCAACAGCTCTGTAAAAGAAAGAGACATGAATGATTTTTCTGTTATCTGTAATATATCTTAAACAGAGTACCCCCAGGGGTCTCCAAGTTAAATTTAAGAATTTTAAAGACCTTTTTAATACCACTTAGAATGAAATTTCATGCCAACTTCACGGCCATATGGGCAAAAGTATGATGGATATAATGGTATGGATTTTAAGCCCTAGAAAATAATTATTTACCAAGTATTGAATTTAATAAAACACAACAAAAACGCTCGGCGCTGGCATTCATTTCCAATTTGCAAGCGTCGCCACCGCTGTTACACTTTAGGATTGTGGGTAGTGTAGTACTTCTAAATGACCTCGTGGATAACACGTTTTTCTCAAAACAAGGCTGATATCATACGGATTTGTGGCTTCTACAGGAGCATACATCAGAATATGAATGGGATTTTCACTTCTGGAACCTCACTGTTGAGGTCTATGTTCCAATAGCAAACAGAAAGCTAGGTACACATCTCTAGCCTAGCTAGCACTCAGCTAAGCTAACTATCGAGCATAACTAACAGAGAGAAACAATACTGAAACGGAATAAATATAGTCTCCAGGGTAAATAGCAGTAGTGAAACAAGGCATAAACATAAATACTCTACTTACTCATGTCATTGATGTAATTAGAGATGGGACGTGTTGGAGCCTAAAAAGCTTTGTTATTATTCACGAAAAACTTTCCATTCTTTAAGTTATAGTTTCATTTATTTTGACATTGACCTAAGACATGAGAAACTTTTATTTTGAAAGTTGGTCCCGCCCAACAAGGAAGCAAAATGGAATATGAGGACGTGACGTTTTGTTTGTAGCTTGATGAGTCCTGACAAGCGTGGGTGCGACACAGTTTTTCAACCGCTTTGAAATCGCTTTTTGCGTCGTATCTCTTTCTTATGATTTGGTTTGATACTTTGTCTTTGTATTTGGAATGCACTTTAATTCATGAAAAGCCCGGCGCTATGACGACGAAAGAGAAGTGAGCGACGAACAGGTGCGTTGAAACTAACCCACTCAAGCCAGGACGGTGGCTAAATTGAATTTGTTTGATAGCCATCACAGGACGTTTGACACTGAGGCTCCGAAGCCTGTTTCACTCTATTGAAGCAGACTGGTTGGAAACGCTGTGTCGAGGCTGTTAGCAAATCTCCGTGATCACGTGACTGAAGTGAGGCGACTGTAGTGATGTGTCGTTCGCGAACGAGCCGGCTCTAAGAGCCGATTCTTTGTAGCGAACGAGAAGAACCGACTCCCGTCGGGGAGAGCCGAATCTTCAGCTCTGCTGAGAATCCAGGCAGGGGCGGGACTTTATTTTGATGGGCACACCATGCGGCCAATCACATGCGAGGACAGACTAGGATCATACCATTATGTGAAAGAAGGAAGGGGGGCAGACGCTCCAAAGAGTGTAGTGGTACAGACCAGGTACACACAGAGCGACAGAGAGACGGGGGAGCCGGATTTAAATGCAAGCGCGTCGGGAAAAAGTGAAGAAATGAGCGAAAACCGAAAAAGAAGCAGCATCTGGCTGCATTTCAATGATATTGGAGACTGCAAAGCTGAGGGCAGAATTTATAAAATGAAAATATCCGTCAGAGCAGGGTCAACAACAAAATCTATCTATCTAAAGTGTCATAATGTTAAATTGCTTACCAACACCTCTAAGG
This sequence comes from Hoplostethus mediterraneus, assembly GCA_034670385.1. Lineage (NCBI taxonomy): Eukaryota > Metazoa > Chordata > Actinopteri > Trachichthyiformes > Trachichthyidae > Hoplostethus > Hoplostethus mediterraneus. Next base: position 111,138 of record JAXDDW010000044.1, on the reverse strand, counting down.
GTGCCGAGCCAAAAGAGCCGAATCTTTGAAGAGCCGGACCTCCCATCACTAGACGACTGATTTGAATCTTTGGTGCTGCTTCATTCGTTATAAGGAGACGCGAAATGAGCAGATTTTGTTCTTGAATAAAAACTTGTAAAGTGTTGCACAACCACATACACATCCCACAAGCACAATCCCCTCATGCACATATTCACTTTATTTTCACACTGGGGCACAAGGAAGTCCTTCAGAATCATTCCCACAAAAGTACTTCTACAGCGCTGAATTTGAATCTTTTCATATTATGTGTTACATTACAATCATGTTTTCTTAATGAAAATCAGGAAAAGGTATATGATCCAAATCCAGGGATGTCCTTATGATCATTACCACCATAAGTGCTTTCCACTGAATTGCATAAGAACTTCTCACAAACCTTCAGTCATACCTCCAAAACACTGATGTTGAAATACCTGTCATCTCACATCACAGCACAAACCTGCCATATCAATCTAAATCATGTTTCAAGTAATTATAACAGGACAACACATTTAAACATTTTATTAGTAAATTGACATTTCAAAATGTAATACTTTAATGTGTGGACAATGATTCTCAGAATGAAGACAGACTGACTTTATTGCTTTTGTGTTGGAACTGGAATCAACAAGATGTGTGAATCATTTGGAAGTTCGTGGCTGCTATAATTGCAGCTGACCACTAGATGTCACTGGTAGGGTCTGTCTTTGAGGCTTTGAAGCTTCAAATCTTTTTTCGGTACAATCAGGAAGACGCCTCAAAAGCTTCATGTAATGTAATGTAATGTTCTTATTATAGACCAAATAAGACTTTGTTAAATTGATAACTTGCTAGTCATGCTAGCTCTTTATTCCATGTGGTCTCATCCACACGTGTCTGTTAACTAGTGATGTTACGCTTGATACTAGTGATGGGCAGAAAGGAATGAACAAATCTTTTTAGTGTCCGGTACGTACCGGGTTAGCAAATCGAACGGACCGCTCGAACGGATGCTCATGAATCCCTACTCACAGTTCCCACGCCGCTCATGTTGCCTGCTATGAGAGACTGAGCGGCTCGCGAACGAGAAAGCAGATGAACGAAATTCTCGGTTCGCGAGATGTCCGATGTCCGAGAAGTCCGATAGAGACTGAACGGTTCGCGAACAGCTCAGTCTCTCTCGTTCATCTGCTCTCTAGTTCTTGAACCGTTCAGTCTCTATCGGACTTCTCGGGTACTGTGAGTAGGGATTCATGAGCATCTCTCGGTTCGCGAGATGTCCGAGAAGTCCGACAGAGACCGAACGGTTCAAGAACGAGAGAGCTGATGAACGAGAGAGACCTGCCGGATCAAGGAGCCATATTGGATCGTGAAAAGGGCCAATGTAATAATGTAGCGATCTATTCTGCTCACATTGACAACAGTTTTTGTTGTTTAAGACGTTGTTTAATAAATTAACTGGTAATTGGGTAAACTATAAGCCATTTAACATTGGTCAACAAAACTGTCTCTATTAGAAAAAGAAAGTCAAGAGCACACAAAATAAAATGAAATCATTTTATTATAATTTATTATATATCATATATTATCATTAATCTGTGATTTAGTTGGCGTTTTACAGTTGGTTACACATCTGGTTTGAAAGGGGTGGCGCTCATGTGATTCCGTTACTAGTATAGCTTAGTTAGTAGAGCATCAGACTCTCATGCTGAGGATTGTAGGTGCAAACCTCACATGGTATGGTATGTTTTTGTTGGTGAATTACAATGAATGGAAACTCGAAGGAATCAGTTCTTTGAAAAGATTCGGTCCACCCATCACTAGTCCCACGGACCGGGTGGGTGTAGAGGAAGGTGAAACAACCAGAGAGTGTTTCGGACCACATGTACCGGATGGCCATAATGGCCCTGACCATCACAGACCCCACAGTGGACAAGGGCAGGTTAGTCTGCTTGGTCATTCACACAGCCGGGGAGAGACATGGTTACCGTAATCAAAAAATGTCTGTCTGCCTGCCTGCCTGTCTCTCTGTTCACCTGTCTGTCTATCTCCAGGTGTATAAAGCTTGCCCTGGTTCACGACATGGCAGAGTGCATTGTGGGCGATATCGCTCGTCAGCAAAGCGGAGAAACACAGACGAGAGGAGGCAAGCAGCTTACTGGCATCACTCACATCACATCATAAACCAGAGCCTGTTATGTTATAGTGACGGTGGAAGCCAGACAGGAGAGGAGGTGTGCTATCACTTTACCGACCGGTGAAAGGATCAGGAAGGTATCGCCTTCCAGGTCAGACCCCTGCTGCAGTCAACCATGATGTGTCTCTTTTCCTCTCAGGAAGCAATGAGACATCTAACAGGTCTTCTGCAGGAGGGACTCAAACAGGAGATTCATGGACTCTGGGAGGTACAGTTATATGTGTGTGTGTGTGTGTGTGTGTGTGTGTGTTATGGTTTCCCTTAATCTTTAGTTATCTGTTAGTTGTGTGCATGTGTCCCGTCTGTGCTTACAGTCTCTAGACCCAGACATATAAACATCTGTCTATGGAAACAGTCAGCCATCTAATCTATCTCATGTATGTGATCTCCAGGAGTATGAAACCCAGAGCAGCCCAGAGGCCCGGTTGGTCAAACAGCTGGACCTTGCTGAGATGGTCCTGCAGGCTCATGAGTACGAACAGCTCGAGGGAACGCCCGGAAGACTGCAGGAGTTCTTCGACTCTACCGAAGGTCGGTCGCCCGCCCGGTCTCTTCGTCTCAAACTTTCTTGTATCTCTTTCTCTCTCTCTGTCTTCTTCACCGGATACAACCTCCTGAACTGCTCGCTTTCGTCCACTGGGGGGCGCCAGGAATTCTCTGCACTGAGAACAGCCTCAGAGGAAGCTGAACCAGACACTTGACCTGGGAAATTCAAAACCATACAATGGACATCAGAAGCGTACACACCGTTTCAAAGGGGTTTGTTTCTAAATATCAGAACTTAGTAGCCTTTTGTATTTACGATGTTTTTTCTGGTTACTGTATCTGAATGAAAGTGAAAAAAGTTTGATTTAATTGGTTTTCATTTCAGGCCTGAAGGCAATAAAACTACATTTTGAATGGAGGTGTAGACTTTTGATATCCACTGTACAGATCGTCAAAATTCAACAGATAAGTTGCCTTCACTTGCATATTTTTTCTTCTTTTTCTTATCAGGTCGTTTCCATCACCCAGATGTGCTCCAGCTTGTCAGCTCTCTGAATGAAGAGAGAAGAGATCATATGTCCAACGCTGACAGAGCAAAGCATCCTGGGAAGTCACAGCAGACCCCCAGCACGGAGTCTACAGAGCCGCACACCCCCTGACTGTAACACGCTTACACACACTCCCGAGCAGAGATACTGGACCGTAACACTGTATCACATGAGTACATCCTTGCACAATTTGGTTGTATTTTCTTGGATATTATTTCCTAAAAGGAGTAGGAATAATATATGATATCAGAGATATTCAGAGTTATCAAAGATGGCACATAGTTCACATCTCTCCAAGATGTCTCGACAGTAAATACTTTAATTTGACAACTTGCTTGCACAGCTGGATGGAGAGTGTTTCTGTGTGACATGAAAGCTGTTTTGTCATTCCAAAGTAAACATGATTATATGATTTCAGTATTTTACATGTAATTGCATAGTCTAGACTTTCAGCTGTGTGCTGGTCCATTTACTATGTGTGGTTATTGTTATTTCTATTTGGTTTATCTTATTTCAGCAGGTTCAGTTGGTTTATCAAGCATCCACAACATTCACTGTTCCTATCTAATAATAGTGGTCTGTGAAATGCGTGATTTGTTTTGAAACAATCTTTAATATTGATACATCAGCCATAAATACAGTTATTAATAATGCTCTATAATTTGAAGAATACAGGAAAATGTTAAAAACAATGTTTTTATTTGAATGCCACAGCTCCGTCTTTGGGTTTTATGAGTTTTAGTAAAATCCTGAAGCTCATCTTGGTTTTTTTTGTTGTTTTAAAAGGTCTTTTAAAATAGTGCTGGGATCAGTTCAGTTCCCACCCAATCAATGAAAAAATTAAAAAAAAAATTGCAATTAATTTGCTAATGTCTGGTCAGACATGAGAACCTCCTCACGCTTTGAGGTCTTTCAGTATTTGAATGTCAACTTCATGGATTGATTGAACTGGAAGTGAAATGAACCCAGGAATGTTTTCAGTCCACAGCAAAGAAATAAAAAAAAATAAAACTTAACACATAACAAAACAAAATGAGAAAAGGAAACAGAAAATAGACTATTTAAACACTGAAAGATTACGTTGATGTGTATGTTTTGCAGTGGCTAGAAAGACAATATTTCAAAAGAGAAAAAACAAAGGTGCATTTACACAAAAACAATTAATTTTAATCCTTTGTGGCACCAATCTTTTCATAACCATCTAAACTGTAAAAAAAAAAAAAAAAAACAGATTTCATGCAGTCTGTCAGTCACGAGGTTCGCTCTGCACCAATATGAGTTCAAATCTTTCAAGCCTGTCTAACTGCAGCCTGAGTACTTAATCGCTGTGCATCGGATTTCAGGGTCACATAACAGCTGAGGAGGCAAACTCTGTATACAGGACATGACACAGATTGTATTACAGGTATTTTGACATTACACTTATGTATTAGTTGTCATACAGTTATTTTATACATAGTGCATCAGTTACACAGCAACAGGAAATCAGATTTTCTGTGACTCGGATCTTTACAGTACGAGCTACACATGGGAAAGAGATAGTGTTAAGGTTATCTGGGTCTCATCGGGTTCAAATCTGATCTTTTGCTCCTGAGTCCAACCCTAGTTTGTGAGTGGAGACGTTTGTAGAAACAGTGTGTATAACTGTGGTAGTTACTCTCTTAATCTCCAGCATCAGACATCACCATGGTCCAAAGCCACTGGCAGCATTTACACAGGAACAGAAAATGTGTTTTTTTAAATTTTCACTTTTATCTTTTCATGGTCGTCTAAACAAGAAAATCAGATTCCATGTGTTTCCCCCATTTAGTCAGACATGAGAAAATCAGAACTGTACCAAAACGGCTGGTTTACACATGGATCTGCTATATATGGTGTTTTCATTGCTGTCTAAAGACTGGATTCTGTCACCTGTCCTGTGAATGCAGTCATCAACAAAATCATCATCATCATGTAGATCTAAGCATGATCCAGCATTCAAGTAATAGTATAAAATATAACATTTCTCCTCTCTTCCCCTACAAACTCCCACTCCCACCAGCCCCAGTCTGACGGTCAACAGGAGGACACTGGGTAATGTAGTCCAGCAAGTTTCTCAACAGCAGGAGTAGTAGTGAGTGGGGCTGGACTCTACAGGTACAAAAGGTCATTTTGTGCCACAGACGACCTTCTAGTGTTTGTCCAAACAAGGAGAAATAACAGTATTTAAGTCTTTCCTGTTTAGATGTCCATGAAACATTTGACTCTATATAACAAATAAAGTGAGGTCTGTGTGAAACCATTTACACAAATATCCCAATCAGTCACAAATCCATTAATTAATCACCAACATCAAAATGACTAATTCAGGAATTACGGGTTAACCACGTCAATGTGGGGCACATACACACTACTTTTTTGTTTTTTTACAGGATTGAACCTTAGTTGAAAAAGAAATCTACTTTTTTTTTATCAAACACATGATAATATTTCTAATGATAACCTATCAAGGTGGTTTTGTATAAAAGGTGGTAATAATGTAAAGGTTTGAGCGGAACAAGTGTCAGATTGATCCTGTGTAAGGGTTGAAAGACTAGCAAGTGCAATATGACCGTTTCCACTGAGGCTGCACTTACATAGCAACAGAAAGTCATTTGTAACTAACAAAAAAATAGAGGGATTCTGTGTGTTTTGTCTAAATTATTAACACATTTATAAGCTGTTCTTTTGTGCCTGGGGAAGTCGTGGTTTCATGGCAGACTGGTCCTGCCTCCAAGTCCTAACTTATCAACTCACAAAGTCATCACAAAGTTGACCCACATCAAAGGCTAGGTCGCCTGTCGCTCCCCCAACCCCATTTACTCATCAGCTATGGTGTAATGTGGCTTGGTGGCCACTGGAGGGCAGGTGACACTCGTCTCTGCTTGAATTGCTTGATTAGTGTAGTTATATGATATCAGTAACAGTAACAGTGTTCCTGGACCAGTATGCCACAGATTAGTGGGGAAAGCCCAGAACCAGTAGAGATCAACCAGCTTTGGTTCTTTGCTCTGGATCCTTTACGTCAGCGGTACTCGACCGTTACGAAGAAGATGGAGTGAGCTTAGATGTGCCTTGATATTTAACTTAAATGTGAAGAGGTTCAGAGGCTCACTGTGTTTACTAGCCCTCTTGTATGATCACACAAGGTGTGCTTTGGAAGTCAGCTGTCTTGACCTGCACCAAGAAGGTTGGTGACTGCTGTTTTAGAGCATTTAAGGTAAATCTGGGCAAAATCTTGACCCTGATGAGGGCTAAGTTTGGTCATTTCCCCACTAATAATCATGGTCATGATTGAGGGCAGGAGGAAACTGATTCCAGGCAAGTGTTAGGAGGAAACTATCACATACAGGTCTTTGTTTTCAAAAGCATCTTATCATCAAATTATAACGTCATCTATTATAGTCAGCCTGAGCCTGCATGAATCCAGCCACAGATGGGACAAAGTGCTGGGATCCTTTAGTGACAGAATCCTTGGTTTAGTCCCGCCTCCCAGTGTGACTCCAGCTCTAACAGGGCCTCTCAGAGGTGTCCGTCAAGTTGTTAGTAGGCATGTCCTGAGAGCTGGCGTTCGCTGTTGAAGAGAGGACGTCCTCAAAACTCCCTCCAGGCCCTGTCCCCCCCACCTTGGTCTGGTATATGAAAACACACACACACACACACACACATATAGGGAATCAAAATGTGTTGTCATCAAAGAAACAGTAGAGACTTCATACTGTCTGTCTACTTCTCTCTCTTTTTCTCATCTCAATGTCTTTCTCTGTTTTCCTGGCGTACTTATGTATGCACGGCTGCTGCTGCGCTGCTGTTCCAGCTCCTCCAAAAGGAACGGTGTGCAAAACTGCAGGACTACTTCACAACAGGTGCAGGAAGACAGACTTCTGCAAAAGCTACCACTGCAAGACGATAGAGGTTTTGCCTCAAATCTCCTAGCAACCAAGGCGAGCGCCATCATGGAGGTCCGGTAGAGAACTGGCTGTGCACAAATAATGTCTAAATATGTAACAACTTGGCAAAGTGGCGAAATGATCAGTTCACATTGTTGAGACAGCTGAGTTGCACGTTTAGAAACGCAATCGGCTGCTCACAGTTGCCAGAGAGACCTCCAATATGGCCACCAGAGGGTGTGTAATGTCACCTGAAACTGGAGCACCCTGAGGAAACTCACATGAACACGGGGAGAACAAGTCCTCAGTAAGGCCTAGACCGGGAATTGAACCCTGCATCAGTAGAACTATAAACAGCCAGTAGGCTCACGGTAGGACAGTAGATCAGAGTGTGAGCTACCAATTAGGACGGGCTACTGGTGTTCTGTTCTCTCTGCTCCAGTGACCTGTGATGATGTCCAGAGGCAGCAAGATGGTACATACAACCCATAATACAATCTGATCAACCTCTCTATTTATGGCTCAGCTGCATTCAGCAACATTTAGCATTACAGTTTGATAATACCTGAACATAATTTTTGTATTACTGAGATAAAAAAAAAAAAAAAATATATATATATATATATATATATATATATATATAAAATAGATAGATATAAATGTGTTTAACTGTAAATAAACCTTACATCAGGTTAGTGAAAAACACTTTGCATTTAACACCTGACAACAATCTGAATTAATCAGATAATAAATATTTTGGGGAAAAAAACGGTAAATGGAATTTATATTGTCAAATGATAAACTGTACACTAATATATATATTTTCTTTGTATATTTGTATATAACTATCTTTCACCCTCTCTGTGTGCACACACACACACACACACACACACACACACACACACACACACACTTATTACCTTGATATTGGACACTGTATTCTCAACCTTCTCCTCAAAAGACTTGAAGCTGGGAGAATTTCTGTAAAGAAAGAAGGAGGAAGGGAGGGAAAGGGGGAAGGGAAGAGGGGAATTGAGAAGGAAATGAGTAAAGGAAAGAAGGGAGGAAAAATATAATTGAATAAAATAGTAGATAAAGTCATTTTATAATTCATAGGACTAAGAAGAGATAAAGGTTCCAAGGAGTAGTATTCCTCGTTGTAAGCCTGCCCCAGTATCATGGCTGATATTAGTCTATCCCAGGAATCTCATGTTATTCTGACTCCTCATAATCAGAATGAATTTATCTGGTTTGTCACACAGAGATTAACTAAATAAATGTCACTGAGAGGGACGCCTAAAGGACTTTCTCATTCACACACACAGTTCTGATGAACATGTAACACAGTACAGATTCACAAGCAATGTTGCAATAAGTCAATATTTCTTAACTTAATAAGAATGCCAAAAAAAGATATAATAAGATCGGAAGTTGGACTGGCACAGAAAGCACATGAAGCACAAACAGTACATGGACATGATCTCTCTCTCTCTCTCTCTCTCTCTCTCTCTCTCTCTCTCTCACACACACACTCTCTCTCTCACACACACACACACACACTCACAAGCAAGCAAACACATACCTCATGGTAGGCATGCTCATGGAGTGTCGGATAGAGTAGCTGTCCCCAGAAAGCGTGGTGAGAGAAGAGTTAATGATTAGCACAGGCTACACACACACACACACGCACACACATACACACATGCACACATGCACACATGCACACATGCACACACACAAATGCCACACAGAATCATAGCAACAGTGAGGCACATAGAGTTAGCTGAAAAGAAACATGTTTGCTTCTGTCCTTTGATATTGTAGATATCCAGAAGAGCAGCAGGCCGGAGTTACACCCGGGGCCACTGCCTGAGGTTGAACTACACGCAGAGAGACGCGGCTAAACGTGAAAAACACGCTAGCAGGGTACAGACTGGCTTTTCAATGGTGCAGCTGTTTGGCCTAGCGGTAGAGAGGTTACTGATCCTCGACAGACAGAAGGGTATTATATCTTTGGTGCCCATCATTCCTCAAATGGCCTTGAGCAAGACACTGCAGAATAAATGACTTGTTAGCTAGTGCATGCCTTACAGTGACGCTGCTGTAGAAGTATTTTGGAGAGATATGTGGAAAGACTTGGATTATGCTTTAGCGAAAAACTGGGGATATTAAGATGCAATCGTGATTCATCAAAGTACAAACAACTACAGCAACAAAATGAGAATGGATAGCATGTGTGAGATTATTTGTGTCGCTCTTGGACAGATGCTCAAAACTTGATCCAAGACCAAAGCCAACTAAAGGGTCAGAGTCTGAGTTGAGACCTGACAGGAGTATTTATTCAATGAGAATCAGCTGACTGCTCCAAACTGCACCATCCATCCTATCATATGATCTGACAGAGGCTCTATTGAGTTAGACTTGCTGCATTCCAGAGGACAGACTTTGCTACTACTACCAAGTACTACTACACTGACAGCCAAACACTTTCTAACCACATTGGGTACTCATGTATCTTCCTATATGATTAACCTATGGCAGCTATGGTTGAAGAGTGTAACCAGCACTCCTGTTAGAAGTTAAATGTCAACGTGCAATGCAATGTTTTGATTTGGGTTTTCTACAGTAGCACCGTGATAGCCGCAAGCCGTCGTCTGCTTTCTTGCATTTCCAGTGCCTCCAGTCTGACTGCCATCAAAGACATGATGTGGGAACAAGTGAAACTTACCCTATGGAGTTGGACCTTGGGCAGCATGGGGGAAGATGGAAAAAACATTTTAAGAAATACGCTTAAACTTTACCCATCAGTCTAGATCTTAGGCCGAGACAGCTTCACAGCCAAACCGTAAAGGCAATATTTCACTTTGGTAGAACATTTACATCATTTAATACTACAAACTCATCACACTTTAGCATTAACTGATCTGATAATCTGTATTTTCTTTTCTTTTCTTTTTCATTGCATTCTCTTTCATTCTAGATAACGACAAGGAAGCAAAACCACTACTTAACAACTTCAATAGATCATAGATAAAAAGTAGATATAATCTAAATTATTACATTAGTTCCCATCCTTGTTAGAGGAATAACATCTTTGACTCCATTTTCAAATACTGTGGACACCTGGGGGACTGATAATGCTAGTTGACAGTTCTTTAACCCACATGGGCGTATAGGCAGACTGATGAAAGGAAATGTTCTACTCAAGTTAAACATTGCCAAAGACCAGAAACACAAATCAAACACACTTTAAAAAACACAAACCAACTTAAAGACCGAGTCAATGGTTACCAGACATTATGTGGACAAGCCAACTTCAGAGCTGAGAATAAAGGGTTAGTAGTTAGTTGACAGAAACAAACCATCCAAAGGATAGATTCAACCAAAAACGGAAAATCGCTGAATAAAAATCTTTTTTAGGTTAATTTTAGATTTTTCGTTCGATTTTTTAAAAAAGACCTAAAAAAGTTTTTTAATAAACACATTCATTGCAGAAAAAAACCCATCGACATGCATGTGTTGCACACACACACACACACACACACACACCATAGGGTATAAACCACGGGAACATACCTCCGAGGGTACAGTAACTCTAGTCCAAACATGCTGGAATATATGAAAGACAATGCATTGTTTCTTTTCTGTTATCCATAATCCAAAAACATATTCCTTCATAAATTGTACTACTGAGAGCCCATTGTCTTTACAGTACAGCCAATACCAACACATCACACGTTTCTAAACCCTGTCATCACACGAGATGCTAAGATCTCTTCTGTTTGGTGTGCAACATTTTAAAATAACAACCATTAAATTGTTTCTCACATTATATATGAAATATACAACAATGTCTGATGTGTAGTAACGGTTTCCATGTTGTTTGCATCTACTCTTTCTTTACAAAGTGACATTCACATGCACACACACCTGTAAGGTTAGTAGGTTAGTTCATGAAATTTTTATTTGAGCTTTTACATCCAAGTGTGTTTTATCAAATGCCGGTCTGCCATTCGCTGTCAGTGGAGAAGCACCACAATCTGCCTTTTACTTTTCGACTGTCCAAGATCACAGCGATAATGTACATTTGATCCCCTTCAATGAACCTGCGTGTCTGTTGACTGACAGGATATGCAAGATACAAGCTAGACTGCTGTAGAGTCCCATTTTCTGTGTTGTCACACGCCCATCTCTCTCTCTCTCTACCACACACACACCCTCTCACACACATTCTCTATCATTCTCTCCCTCTATCACTTTCTCTCTCTCTATCAGAGATGAATGCAAATACACGTCGACTCTCTGTCACACAGAGCAACACACACTCTTTATAGTCTTACACGCAACACAAACAGACAAACTCTTCCTCTGTCTCTCTCTCTCTCTCTCACACACACACACACACACACACACCACTTCACTTTCTGTCTCACTTTGAGTCCCAGGGCCCTCTAGCCCCCACAGAAAGCAGCTTACAGCAGGCTTATATAATCTCAGTTTCCCTTGGATTGACTGACTAGAGCAACTATCAAACTCTGCATGTGAGAAAGCATGTCTGTAGTAGTGTGAGAGAGAGAGAGAGAGTGTGTGAGCGAGAAAGAGAGATAGTGTACACAGAAGGAGAGAGATAGTCCACATAGACACAGAAGATGTGATAAAATGTGTGTATCGTGTGTGTGTGTGTGTATGTGTGTGAGGGTGTCGTCTGGAAACTCTGGCCTCACAGACTTTGGGTGAATGTGGCATCAGTGGATGGGTTACGTGACTGAATGAGTTTCCAAATTGGAGGTTAGGCACCGGCCCGCCAGACAACATCCAAGATCTGACGTTTGCAAGAGATTTGAAAAGCGTGCAGTAAATATATTTCATGGTGAGTGAAAATACAAATGATAGAAGTGAAAAGAGTTCAAAAGAAGCTTTTTGTAACATTTCACTTTGGTTGAGTGTTTTCCCTTATTGGCAAACACACCCCTCTCAAGAAGTTCAGCAGCAGTCGACCTGCAACGTTAGCTGCCCTGATTCCCTGCCACCACCGGTATACTCCAGGTATGTAGTACCTCAAGTACTCCAGGTGAGCGGGGTGGACTCACTGCAGAGGTTGTGTGTACTAATAAATGACAATATTCTACAGAGTGAGGTATTCCTGGTGGTTTGGAGAGACAGAGCTTTGGGGCAGAGATGTGACATCATACCTCATGTCTCCCAACTTCCTGGTGAGGGCGGTGCCGAGGGTGCTGAAGGCAGCTGAGGTTTTCTGTCCTGCTGTGGTCAGCGTCTCTGATGTTTTCTTATAGCTGACACACACACACACGCACATTAGTATACACACATATATGTTAAAAATACATATTTTATCATTGTGTTTTGTATTATTATTATTATTTTTAAGGCGATGTGGCCAACCACTATGACCAACAGTATTTCGTGTAAACATGATACCACTTTCCCCACAATGTTTTCCACGTTGATTTTGTCACCAATCACCATCTCAATTAAAGGAATTAAACCCCATGGAATTGATCACATTACCAATCACCCTGTCCACATCCCGATCCCTATTTAAACTGCCCACTACTCTTGTTCAGGTACACCAATCACTCAGAGCTCTTAACCAATCAGGAATACCGAGATCATTTGTCTCAATCGTTTTTCAAAATCAGCCGAAGAATCGACCCTCTTAACTAATCACACATTAGTATTACCCGATCTCTCTAAGCTCTCTCGACTCTGTGGTCAGACTGTTTCATTATAAATGGTAGCAGTGGCTCAGTGTGTGTGTGTGTGTGTGTGTGTGTGCCCATGCACATGCCTGGGTGTAATCTGATCTTCAAGTTAAAGTGTAACTGGATAACAAGGGAGGCCTCTAGAGACTATCTCCTTGCTCCTCTCTGTCCTTCTCTGTTTCTTTCTCTCTCTCTCTCTAACCATCTAATCAAGAAATTAGCTTTTTCTCTGACGACTAAAAATAAACCAGGAGATCAACTGAGGTTGCAGGAACAATATTTCACTGTTATATGCAGTGGCCACAGTTAAAAGCAACACTTGTTATGGATACATCTGAATGATGTGCTTTTAAAAAATATTTTCATGGTATTTCTGCCTCATGAGGCTGAACCACGTAGAGGTGGAGCAGCAGGAGATGGGAGGGAGGGAATGAGCTGCGACAACATCTATGAGCAGGACTTGAACCCACAACATTACAAGCACATGCCATCCTCCCCAGCCCAGTGAGCTACCAAGCCTCGAGGGTACCTGTGATTTTGTGTTTTTAGTTGGGATTATCTGAGTCAGATAAAATCATTTTAATTTCATTTTCATTCCTACCCTTCATTTTTAACCTTTAGCACTATTAAGTGATAATTTTGACCTTTTTATGGGAATCTTATTTTACAATGAGAAAAAGTGAGAGAGGTTGTTCACAAAATGTGTCGTTCAGTTTGGTTTGCAAATAAAAATTGTGTAAGTGTTCTCGTAGGTGCACTGACATCTGAGAAAACAGTGCTCAAGAAAATACTAAATGAAATTTTGTAATTGTATCATATCCACGGTGGCAGTAACGGTTAAGCCCTCAGTGCTGCATAGCCGTTGTATTCACTTTTAATTGGGTTTATGACGTCTGTTACAGTGAGCACAACAAAGATTACAAAGCAGACACAAACCATGTGCTGCTCAGTACAGAGGATTATGTCTTTTTAATTGGATTTCTGATATCAGTGTGGACAACAGATACTTGGTTTTAAGTATGTTTTGAAGCTGTATCTGCTATAAAGATCAGGGTGTGTGTTTATCTTTGTGTGTAGTCGGGATAGTGTAGGTCTTCAAAATGTCTCTCCTATTGCTGTGTGTATTTGTATTGTGTGTGTGTGTGTATATATATATATACACACTTATAAAGGCCGTCTCTGTTGACAGCAAACAAACACAAAAAACAAAATGTAAGTTGCCACTGCCATTTACTACACATGCACCCACCCACCCACACACCCACACACCCACCCACAGGTTAACTTACGCAGTGGAGGTCTGCATGTCGTGCCAGCCTCTGGTAAAGTTGGTCCTGAACTCGCCCAGAGGACTGATGCCAAGCTTCAGTCTGAGCTCCGAGTGCTGCTTCTCTTTTGAGGACAACACCTGCTTCAATGTACTGATCTCCTCTTCTAGCTAGAGAGACACAGACAGAGGAATAAAGGGCTTTCAGGTGACGTGACACACTCTGGCGGCCATATTGGAGGTCTTCTACTGCTGGGCAACAGTGGCTGTGCACAGCTAAAAAGTACAACTTGACCGTCTCAACAGACTTCAGTTGACATGGCTAGTTTATGGGCTGTTTTTGACTAGGTATTGATCATTTTTCCACTGATAAACCTGATTGATTTTGTGTTTAATGTCAGCTTGTTAGCCAGCAAATCATCAGCTAACCATCACTGTTTTATGTAAACACATCTGACATGTACATTAGCTAACACGTGTAAAAGCTAGCATTAGTAGTGGCTAGTAGTTGTATGTTAACATTAGCATTGGTTGTTTTGCTAAATTAGCCTGCTGACTAGTTAGCTAGCTAGCTAACCAAACAAAAAAAGAAAGGTTGTTCAGGTTAACTGAACATCTCAAGCTAGCTCATAATGCTTTGGAGTAGAGATTAGGGCTAAGGACGTTTATTGTGTCACAATAATCTACATTTGGAAACAAATATACCATATCAGACCATTCACTTTTAGTTACAACATTACTGACTTGATTTACACCCACATCACAATAATCTTTTTCAGTCATCTCTCTCTTTTTTTTAGATTTGTGACACAATTACAAAGCCTCTATAGCTCCTTGACAGGCACCCGCCCCTTTAGAGGCTCTGTACTATCAACACTTCATATTTGTTTATAATACTGCTACTGCCCTACTACTGCTATGTTTATCAGCAGTAATGAGTATATCAAAATGTCTCTCTTTTTAATCTATGCTTAGCACTAAGCTAGCAATATTGTACTGATTATATTATGGGCTGTTCTTCAGCATCAACAATCTGCGTGACTAAACCAGTGAGTAAAGGAATGTATTATGTGATGGTTGCAGCATGAAATGTAAGGACAATATTTACAACACAGATTATATGAGTTAATCACGTTACACTGGTGATAACCACAATCAAATATAGAGCTTGTGACACAGGACACTAATTCACATGTGTGGTCTAAATGGAAGGAAGAAACACTGAATACTTGTGATTTGGAATCAAAATGGTAAAAAATATATTTACCATTTTAAAAATATTGAATATCCACATAAATATCGGATATCAGCAGCTTTAATACAAAAATATCGTCAAACTCTACTATGTAGCCAACACATTTTAGTTTGTGTGTGTGCTTATGGAAGTCATTGAAAATCGCAACAGCTGTGATAAATTAGCTGTGTGTGTGTGTTTGCGTATATATACACACCCTAGCCAGTTCTTGCTGAATCTCCTCTCTCTCCTCCTCTGTCATGTTGTTCAGGTTGACTTCTGATGCCAAGTCCTCATCAGCCTCTCTCAGTGGCTCAGAGTCCAGAAGACCTACATGAACAAAAACACATGCATATAAGACAATACAATATAACTATACGGTTGTGTGTGTGTGACCTGTAAATTAGCGAATGAGAGAAAAGAGATAGAGAGAGATCTGTAGACTCAATATCTCCTTCTACTGCTATACTGGTGAGTGTTGGGTCTCACAGAGGTTTTTACAACTTAAATAGTACTATTTGCACCCTGTTATACCGCTAACCTGTTTGAAAATGAACTTGGTGCTCTATCATGTAATTTGAAGCCAGCTGCCAGAAACTTAGGAGCCATCTTTGATGATCACATTACCTTGGACGTTCTGGTAAAGAGAGTTGTGCAGTCCTGTTAGGTAAGGTAAGGTTAGGTAAGAACCATCTCTAACATCAATCAGCAGCAAGTCATTCACACTTCTGTTTCTTCTCTCCTATACTACTCTCTCTATTCCTGCTTGTGCAGAATGCAGCCACTAGTATTTCAACTGGTTAAAAGGAAAAAGCTGGATATGAATTGACTGAATGGAACTGAACCAAACAGGCACATGAAAGGTCCCATGGGGGGTTTGAGGCCCTGCTACTCATAAAGTACTCCCCTTAAATGTTCCAATTGATGTGTTTGTCTTTTCATCTTCACTTAAAGCAGGGCAATATAATATGTCCTCCACAATGAAATGGGGGTTGGATATTGACAGGGCTTTCGGGAAATGACCACTGCGTTCTGGCAAAATTACACTGACACACTCACTTTCTCCTCCTGGCTATCTTGGCCATACTGTACACCATTGTCTCCCCTACAGAATAGGCAGAGTGTGCTGCCTCCACTTAAAGGCCTTTTACTGTCGTCTATTTTAAATGCGGTTTCAGAGACCTTTTATGATAATTGATCACTGGAAAACTAATTCTGGAGGAAGTGCTGCTGTCATCTCCTGTTCATTTCCTGTTAGTTAAGATTCCAGTACGTCCAGATGGCGTGTCCATCTGTCTCTCTGTCCGTCTCTGTGTTTCTATGACTGTGTGTTTTGCTGTTTTTGCCTTGTCGCTGTGTCTCTGTCCATCTGTCTGTCTGTCTGTCTGTCTATCTCCCTGTCTGATTCTGTCTCTGTGCGACAGTTATGTAATCTGTGGCTGCGGCCTGCAGAGCTGTAATCTGGATTAACTGACCTGGATTATCTAGCTTTAACTCTGCCGACTGACACTACAGACACACAAACACAAACACGATGCCGTTTCAGAGGGCAGAGAGAATTTCAAGTTCCAATATTGGGACTTGGTGGTTTAGTGTGTGACTAGATTAGGGTCTTGTGTATTTATTACATCTCAAACCCAAATTAAAGGAATTTAGTCTCGCTTTGGAACCTGTTCTCAGTCAAACCTATGCCGTGGAGAGAAAGATCATGATTTATAGTTTAAGAATCACTCACATAAATGATGATCTATCCAAACAGGAACAATATATAACATACAAAAACTACAACTACTAGTTCCAGAGAAATGTTTTGTGTCCGTTTCTCTGCAACGCCTTTTTTCAGGGGAAGCTGGTTTGTTCCTCTTTCATGGAAGACAGAGAGGATGTTATGTCAGTTACTTTTGATTATCTACACCCTGAGTATGCAACCCTGTCACAACCCAAAATGCAGCGCACACACATAATGTTATAGAATAGAAAGTGTCACACAGATCCACAGTCACATTAGGACTATGGGTGAAAGAGCAAATGAGGGAAGTTGTCTCCCTCACCAAAACAAAACACCAACTAGGAGGGTTTGTTTGACTCAATGGTTGAAATGATTTATTTACAAATTCTAAAATAAAGACATGTGAATTCTCCAGCCACAGACAGTCCATATATAAAAACAATCATCATGAGAATGTTGTGTGTTGCTCTATTTGTGTACGCCTGTTTTTGCATTTAAAATATGTTGGAAACGATGTTTTGGCGGAGAATGGAAAGGAAAGGGATCCCCCTACCTGTCCTGAGGTGTCCTCTCTCTTCACATGGCAGCATTGCAAAGCGGAGGAGATGAGGGTATGTTAGTAAAGACTGATCATAACTAGGACATACAGAGACCACTCTTTCATATCACTGTCCAAATCTCTGGCATTTTTTTACTTGAACTGAAATTTGATGTGGTCCTTTTTGTGCTCGGTATGATCTAAGGAATCATGAAGCCGAATGAAAACTTTAAAAAATGCACATGCGCAAATGTGACACAGTTTTTGAGATACAACAGTGATATCTACAGGCAGAAATACTATATAATAAATTAATGTTTACTTAACGGATGTTTCTCACTATGATAGTTACTACTGCAAACAATGTCAGTAACCAACAAACAGTTTCATGCTTTCAAAGTTTGGAGCTTCCCGTCTGAGGCTGTCGGGCTCAGCACCACACAAACACAGCAAACACACAAACAGTGCAGCCTACAGCGTTCAATTCAAACACAGCATGCACAAGAACAAGGCAGACCATTCTATGGAGCTATTTCCTCCTTCGTTACACAGGGGCAGAAAAATCATTACTATTATTAACCCCTTGTGGCTCAGATGAGAGCTTTTCTTGGCTGTCTAAACAGGGGGAGGAATCTGATTCAGTATGGTTGCTCCCTGTTCACCCAGTCATGAGGACATTGGGAAATTGCCACTGCAGAAAAGGTGCTGCACCTGGTTTCTTTTGAGGCAGAGCGCTTTCTAAATTTGAATGAAGTTCAACTTTGTAGAGGAGCGTATGCTGTGTAGACAATACAATTCTTTACTGCAACAACCACTGAAAATGGGAAAAGGTTGGTGGTAGTTGTTACTCTGATCCAAAGACTCAGCACATTGGCTGTGTTGTTGGAGTGTCTGAGTCGTACCTGAGTACTGTTTGCTGATAGTGGCAGCCACTGCGGTTGGTCGTTATGGAAACAAAGTGTGCAATGTGCAACCCGCTTTTCATATTATCGGCACAAATTGTGGTTGAGCCTCTTCTACAAGAAGCGGACTAGTATGAACACACCCTTAAGTGACTTTCTGGTCCAGGTTTGTGGAGGTTAGGTCACGACCCAAACAGCACCTCGGGAAGATTAAAACAGATCCCCAGCTGATGGCTTTTGAGATAAAATGTTATGTTATACTGTCGTATTGTCGTGTGACGTTGCCTAATGCTGCTCATGATCACCTTTGTAGTTTTCTATCCTGTTCTATCTGTTTTAAAGCTGCAGACAAACCTAAGAGTCAAAGCCGAATTAAAATGAGGCCTCCAACTTTAAAGTTTAAATTATGAAGTAATGAAAGGACGATTCATCCACGCGGTCTAGTTCACTGTCTAGGGGCTAGTCTAGGACCAATACATTTCTCTTTGGTTGAACATTTACAGTGTTAACACACATCCCTTGACATGAAGTCATGAAAAGTCAACCTCCACGTTAGCTGCCCCAGGAACCACCAGCTTTTAGGCTCATTTCCTTCAGCTGTCAATACCAGATATTGGAATTTATTTGGCCAATAGTGGTGGTTGACTATGGACTGAGGTATGTGGGCTAAAAACGTGTAAATGCTCAACTGAAGTGAAAAATCGCCTTGCGTCTATTCTATGGGGTCTAGTCTACGTTCCTAGTCACCTGGGTCCAGTTGCGTGTCCCAAGTGGGGGCTGTGGCCCAGTCCTGAGAGGGACATGGGGACCTCTGACCCCACTCCTCCTTCTCAACATGGGCGGCACTCTTACTCCCATCCTCGCCTGTCGGTGACGTTTTACCCCATCCTCCCCTATGCATGGCTGTTCTCTCTGTCACGTCTTCCCCATTTTGAGACATCTGGGCCGAGTCTTCCCCACGCAAGCTCTTCGTACCCAATGCCTCACCAGAGGGGTAAGCTGTGCCCTCATTGAAACCTGAGCAAAGTAGCAATTGAATACTTAGTCAATACTTGAGACAACATGAGGAGCGCTTGATTTGTCCACTTGTGACACATGCATCTCCTGTTGCTGTTTTTATTTAAAAGGGTTAAGTAAAAGTTACATTTTCACAATGTAGAAGAGAAAAGTAGCTAATCAGAGCGGCGATTCAACAGAAACATCTCATGAAGCGCAAAACGCTGTAATAATACTGCTTTGCCATTTGCTTTATTGGAGAACAAAACGTCTTGTGGCGCTAGTCACTCTCTCGTAGCACCGTCCTCCATCGTTGAGCAGTTGAAAATGCGTGGGAAAAAATGAGTGGGCAGGATAGACAATGTCAGACAATGTCTGGGGAGCTTTTGTTCCAAAATAGAGAACAAGCCAGAAAGGCAGTTTTGAGAGAAAAAAATCTGAGCTCCTGACAAACTAATTACTGAGCCATTGGTATAGATCAACTATCCTATGAAAAAACATATACCGTATACCATGACCATATTATGGTCATTTTGCTGCTATGGGACAGTTAAAAACCAACCTATTGCACTTTAAAAGCCTGAACACTTCTATATCTGGATTTTAAGATCAGACAAAAGCAAAGCCCTGTCACCTAATGAATCCTGCTGTGATTGGATAAGTCCCCAACAAGACAAATCAAGTTGCCCTCAAAGAGGTCAAATATTTGAAGCTGTATTCACATGTATTTGGGCCCAGATCAACCCTGGTCTTTCTTCAGAGAAGGGAAGTCTTACCCCCCTAATGTAAATAAAAAACATTCGGCCTGAGAAAGTTGTCATATCCAATTATAGAAAATGAACAGCTCAAATACAGTTTCTATTTAACTGAAGGGAAGTGATTTGACCCCAGCCTTGCTCTCCAGGGAGGGAGAACGACCCACTCCTCCTCAGAAAGTTGAGTCTTACCCTGCTTTCCCCCGTGTGTGGCTGTGTTAACCCATTCCTCTCCGGGACCCATGTTGCCCCAGTCCACCACTGCGTCACCCAGAACACTAGAGTACAACTCTGGTGTCCACAACAGCAAGGCAAAGGCAGCAGGGTGAGAAGAGACAAGAGAATTGGTTACACACACACACACACACACACACGGACGGACGGACGGGCGCGCGCACACACACACACACACGCGCACACGCGCACACACACACCCCCATCTTGAGGGATTTGGTGTTGCTCAACTGTCGATTCCAGTACTGTCAGTATCCTGATGAGATCTGCCTCACCGTAGGACTTGTGTTGTAGCTTATCTGTGGCTGCATTTACACAGGAACAGGAAATCTGGCTTTTGACTCTTTGTGGCACAGATCTGATCTTGTCCGGGCGGTTAAACAGGATAAACCAGATTACATACGGTTTCTCACCGTTTAATTGTTTAATTGTACCTGTGACAGACTTATCATTACCAGTCTTTGTACCAGAGCATGCCATCAGCAATTAAAGCTCTCGGGTCGCCAGTGAAACCTCAATGTTTACAGGAAGAAGAATGATGATGTATGAGGCCAGTTTCAGCGTGTTTCCACTGTGTGACCACTGTGTTGAGTAAACAGCTCTTTCAGAAAAAACTCACTGAGTAAATGTAAACGTGGAGGTGAGAGATGACATAGGACAAACAGCAATGTCTCACAGGTTTCTTGTTTACATTCAGTTCAATGTTTGAAGCTGCTGCACTTTGCATTGCTTCTTTTAAGCCCTGCTGGTGTGTTTCTATGGGCTGTATTTACCTACGGTACATTTAGCTAGCAAAACACAGAAGCCAAAAGCACATGATTCATTTTAATGACGATCCTGTCAAGAGAAATTAGAAGCTCCTTGATTCAAAAAGTCCCTGGAAAATACCAACATGACTTCATCAAAGCAGAGGCTAGATGACAAGTCTAGTGATGTCTAAAAGGCAAGCTGTGAGGCCTATGTCTCTCTCTCTCTCCTTATACAACCTATTTATATTTATATATATATATATATATATATATATATATATATATATATATATATATATATATATATATATTTATGTAGGTTTAAATGTATTATCATAATACATTATATTAAAATGATTCTTCTGATCTGATCTCTCTATATTACAGCCACCAGGGGCAAATCCCCCTCTCTCTCTCTCTGAAAGCCCATCAGTTTTCCTCATAAAATAATGACTTTATTATATGTTGTATTTCAGAGGTTCCTTAACTGTACGGTCCCTGAACAAATATCCAGTAAACACAGCATTAAAAACATCAGGGAACAAGTCACTCACAAGTTGTCTCCCTTTCCCTTTCTTTCTTTCTCCTGTCCTCTCTCCATTTGTCTCCCCCCTCTCCCCTTTCTCTGGCGTGGAATACCTTTGGTCACAAGATTACCATTGCTCCGGTTGGCCCACTGGTCATGTGGCTATGCTAAATCAGAGGCCTAGGGTTGGTCATATGGCTGCAAAATCAATTGGAGCTCAACCGGCGTCCAAGTCATCTGCAGTTTGGCCAACTGCTACTCTACTACAGCCAAGGATCCTTAAACCTTAAACCTTAAAGTCATTAAGGGGCAGAAACAGACAAACATTTTGATCTCTTAACACACCTTCCCTCTGAAGTATGTGATTGCCTTCCAACAGCAATACACCTGATGTCAGCAATTTCAGCGTTGCCACAATTGTTAGAGCTTAACGCATTGTGCTAAAAACTTTTGAGAAACACAGACCTACAGTATGCTCAATTGCAAATACATCACAGACTATTGTGCTGCGTTAGGTCCTAGTGCAAGAGACTTATATTCTTGTACAGCTCAGTGTGACATTACCACTGTCAGGGTTAGGGGTTCAATTCCCACCGGGGTCACACAGTATGAAAAAGTATGCACTCATGGTACTGTAAGGCACCTTGGAATAAAGCATCCACCAAATGGTTGTAAACTAACTGAATTATACAGGCCTACCATTTAAGAGTAGATACACAGCCTAGTAATCAAGCTACACAAGAAGGTGGAAAAGTGAGGAATCATACTGATGTCTGTTATATTATATATCTAATATTAAAACATCAATGGCAATTCTGTGAGTAGCTCGCGCAGCCAGTGTTTGGAAAATGAAGGAGAACTAACATGTTTTCCCTAATGACAACCTCCGAGCTAGGCAACAGTATCCAGCCCTGTGCGTTAACTTGAGTCGTGATAAATAATGCACAACCCCTTAAAACGCTGATCTGGCCGCTTACAGGTCTATATGTGTCTCGTGAAGCTTCACCTCTGGCAGTATATTTATTGTGCTTAGCCAGGTAGTCTCACTGAGATTAAGCTGGCAAGAGGGATCTGGCCAATAAAGCAGCATCATAACAAACACTACGAATAGCAACTTTGTAACAAGAAACCAACATCACAACAATTTACCTACAAACCGGATATAACAATTTACACAGGCTGAAACACTCATGGAGAAGTGCAATATAGGGGTTATTGTTTGAGCGCAGTCAATTACCAACAGGAACAAGTCTATATCAGGGTGAAACTCCAGATATGCTTAAAAAATTGCACCGTAATAAAGTTTACAGGAGGCTGATGACAGAGTCTATATATACTATTAGTGTTGTTTGATGTCTTAGAGTATAACACTGTTGCCATCCTTCCAACGGCAAACAGTGACGTGCGCAGTGAACGTTTAAATTGAGCTGATATCCAGGCGAGCAGCGGACTGACAAGTGACCCGGTGACTGACTGCAATGTGTGATACGGATAAACACAATAAAATAAAACTCTCTTCAATGTTATTCGACTGTCTCACCTTGTTGTCTGGTTTCCATCAGTAACCGTCAGGTGAGCTTCTGGCTCTGTAGAAATTATTATCCGAGGCGACGGAACAGTGGCACGCGCAAGCACCGGGTGCGAGGTCAGTGTTTACTCGATTTACTGCGCTGTCACGCGCCTGGGCAGCTCGCGGGCGGAGCCTTTTAGAGCACAAGCCTCCGAGTGGTGCTCACGCATTGTTTTAATTTGCTGAAAGAGGAAGGTGTATGAGGTATTTTGTTTTGTAAATAACCGCTGAAAACTCAAAACAAAACAAAACAATATAACTCCATAGGAAGGTGACAGTTTGGGTGAGGTTATTAAATTTGTTAGGAGATAATGGTTATGGCGATTAACGTCCTGTGGTCCGCTTACGACCCCTGCTGACATAAAACTGCAATCACAACTTTGGTTGAAGACATGTTGGTGTGGGCACGGTCATACAGACATGGGGGGTGTTCCACAAAGCGAGCTTACCACCTTAGCCAGGCTTATTTCAAGGTGGTAAGCTCGCTTTGTGGAACAGCCCCCTAGACATTGAGATAGATAACAAAATGGACAGACAGCCAATCAAACAATCACACACATAAACAGACGTCCAGTCAGCCAATCAACTAGCCAGTCAACCAGAAGTTAGTCAGCCAACTAGATAGCCATATGCCAATGAAAGAATTAATTAAACAATCAATGAATCGATCACTAAGTAGCAGTCATACAGCCAAACAGTCAATAGATGAATCGACCAGCCAGTCAAACCAGGACATTTTGGCATTTGACCCAGTTTAGTTTATTTTCCATCAAACCTTGGGATGAAACAGTGTTTGTCTCTGTCTAAGTAAGCATTGCACCATAACATTGTCAGCAGAAGTGTAACAGTGGCAGTAGGTGGAGGAGTACAGTCCTGGTTCACTTGTGTGAATCAAGCCCGTGGATGGAGCACAGTCATCAAGTTGACGACATTACTGTGAGTAGAGATCCCCACTGAACTCAGTAGTGTAGTCAAAGGTAATTACAATAATAAAACATTTAAAATGCTGCATTTTTTTCAACAAGTCTGTATGACCAGATAGGGAAAACACATCTCGTGCTGCTTTTCAATACAACATGCATTCATTGGTTCAACAAGTGCTACTATTACGGCATCTATAACACATACCATGTTGAATGAACACGGCATGTGTCGTCCCTAACTAGACATTCAGATTCATCAAAAAAATACCTTTTGCCTTTTGCTGTGTCACCTCTTTCTCTGAGCAAAGTGGAGTAGAGTCCCATACCAGCCTTATTATAATGGAAGGTGGGATCACAGTGTACCTACTTCCTCAACCATAACTTTCTCTAGGGGCGCCATCATATAAAATACAGCATACATGATTCTCAGAATAAAGTGTTTCTCTTCCTCCATCTTTCTTCCTCCCTCCCTTCCCTTTTCTACTTATACCTCCCCTTTTCTCTCTGTTTGAACTTACTGTGTCTGTGTATATATCTAGAGACTGAGGCTGGTATAAGCCAAGATAAAGTGACCATTTAAATTGTGCAAAGCTACAAAGGTATTTGGAAAATAGCTGAGACTCTAGATTGTGTTACCTTTAAAAAAAATCAGGGATTAGGTTTAACCTTTAGCTACAAAAATAATGGTTAAAGGACAGCCAAAGAGATAAATTGATGACCTGATTGCACACACAAAATGTATATATATATATATATATATATATATATATATATTTTGTTTAGGTTAACAGGCCCATGAATCTCTAGAGAAGTGGTTACATACAACTTTTAACTCCCATTTTTTTTTTAAACTCCCAATTCATGACATATCAACCTTTGCTTCTCATACATGTGTAAAAAGGAGAGGCGGGGGTCACAGCATATCACATTTTGAGTTCTTTCTAACATGATTCATTTGACACAAAGCTAGCATTCCCATTTGAGATCTTTAGTCCCCTGGGGGTCCTGGACCTACAGGGTGGCAACCACTGCTCTAGAGTGGTTGTGAAGGCACCATTACATTGTCACGCTAATAACATTGTGATTGTAACAACATCAACATGGCCAGGGGTATCAGCCAGCCAATACACCCCAGGAATGGACAAATAGTTGGGCAAAAAAGCTCAAATCATTGCATAAATTGATACAGAGCAACCTCTTGTTGCCTGGAGAAGATTCATTATATTAGTTGCCCCAACCCAACTTCCAACCCACACAGCTGCCTAGTGTATTAAGTATCAGCTATGGAGTCTGTAATAGGTTGGAATACAACAGCAAAAGGAAGTAAGAGAAATAATTCGACATGGCATTGTAACATTTCAGAGTGGGCAGAATTCAGCACTTAATAAAAAAGAAAATTTTAAAAAGTTCAGCTAGCAGCACATCATGCTAGAATAGATGTGGGTAGGAAATTATTAACTGCGGGGGGACCAACTGGGACAAAGATCACCTGAAAGTTCACCATTATCTAACCAGGCATGTCAGTTAAGAACAAATTCATATTGGCAATAAAGGCCTGGCAACAAAAGTGCCAAAGTAACCTGACTACAGGAGCCTAAGGTCCTAAAAACCTAGGAAAGAATTCAAAAAGATGTGAAATGTTAAGAATGTGTTTCAAACATGTGTTTTAAACCCATGATACATAAAACCACCCCAGATGTAGCTAATTTCCTACCCTGTTCCATTGGATTTTTAATTTGTGTGCTGAAGATAACCATGTACACATGTCCATCACACATTCTCACAATGTAAAAGTGTCAGTCAAAATGTCATTCAAACAAAAAACCTTTTGTAATTCAATATGGCATTTCAGTGTAGTAATGTCCAAGCATTTACAGAAAACTTCATGTATAGGCATATGTTGAAACTGAACAATGAGAAGGTACTTTCAAAGCTTTTGGTTGGTGCACAGCTCACACATTTAAACTCCAGATTGAATTGGCCATCTTGTTTTTGTTGTTTTTGTTCCCCTTCTTAGACCCCCTATCATAAGCTTCATTTAAAACACAGCTAAGTCAGGATCGGAAACATCCAGTCTGGAAAAACAGACAGGTATTGTCAAAGCCTCCGTGTACTGAGGTGTTCAGAACTATTTTCTCTTCAGTGAATAAACTTTTCACTTCCTGGAACTAAATATTGTGGCTAAGCAGCACTGGGCAAGCATTCTACCAGGAAGCACTAGGAGGTACAGGTACCCTCCGGCAATATCAGTGGCACAACTCTCTCAGATAGAGGGGCTCTGGGCATAGCGAACAGAAGATAAACTCCCTGAGAGTGAATATAAACAACCCAGAGTACAGACTCTACCTCTAGAAACCTTGTATCTCTAATTCTAATGATAACTGACAGCTGTTCTACGTGTAGAAACTGTTCACACACTAAGCCATTGGAATTGGATTGTAAAATGTCCAAAATGCAATAACTTCAAACCAGCTTTTCCTCAATGCCTTTAAACTATGTTTCATGAAGATACAATCCTTCTGCAAGACATTGGTGAAATGTGCAGTAACATTTGGGATATATTATGTATATTTGAAGATACATTTATACCAAGTCCTCACAGCTAAAGACAAAAGAGGGACAAATGTTTTCCATGCCAAACTATCCTCATCATCATGAGGCTATGGATCCACTGGAGACATTTTTTTGCCTTCAACTTTTCATCATTCCTCATCTTTCTTGATTGTGTCATTCCACATATGCAGAGATGTATTGTGCACAATGTGTCTTTTTGTTTGTTTAAGTCGTGTGAAATAAAAACCAGAATGTTAACGGTTAGTAGAAATGGTTTCCATCATTTTAGCTCCAGTGGATCTGCACCCATTGTGGCAATCTTTCATAATCATCAGCCTGTCCTCTACCTCTTCTCGTAGGTGGCAGAGGTCAGCGTGATGTAACTCCAGTGGCACAGCTCAGAGGGGAGGAGAGAGGGAGGAGAGTCAGTGTAGGGAAGAGGGAGGGAGAGAAGGGAGGAGAGGACAAACAGATAAGTGAAGGAGAGCAAGGAGGCTGTTTCCGGGTGACAACCCTTAAAGCTCTTGAAAATATCCTGTTCCCTGGCAGCACTCAAGTTGTGTTGTGTGGGTTTGTGTGTGTGCGCACACTTGTCTGAATGAGTGAGTGTGAGTTGGAAGGCAAATCCAGACCAGCAGAGAGACAGGCTTCAGTTACAAACGTCCTCTTTCTACTGCAAAAGAGATTCAAAACTTAATGTAATCTTGTAATCTTGTCTTCATGCATTGATTGCTGGGCAGCCTGCTGGCTAGCTAGTGTAATAGAATATAATGAAATCTCCTCCAGTCATGGGGTCTTTCTAGGACAACCATGAGACTAGACTGCTGATGATGCATAGAAAAAAGGGTACAAACTCCATGTTACACAGACATGTCAATATGATGAAGTCAGTACGGTATCTCTAACGTACACACACGTGTCTCTCCTCTTCTGCAGAATACCGTCGGCCGACAGAATAACCAGTGTGTCTAAGTTTCATTAGACTTGTCTCACTCTCTCCTGACAGGAATCCACGACACCAGCACTCTGAAACGGTGTCACAAACAATCAGTCTGATCACCGCCTTGTAACTGACATCCAATCGACTACAATGTTTTCACTCCAATGCACAGCAAGCAAAATCTTCACAGCCTGTTTAATTAAACCATCTGTGCTTTTACTGAACACAAAAAAAAGAAAAGCAAAATTGAACCACCAGATATAATGCAAAATTACTTCTTATCTACGTGGGACCATTTCCAGTAGTTGCTTCAATGGTATTGCTTCCAATAGATTCATTGCATGAGGGTTTCTTTATGGGACCCAATAGCATTATGCCCATCCAAGTTAAAGATCGGGTGATCTTAAAGAGCCTCCAAGCCCATTTCCTCATACGAAACCCACAACACACTAACAATAATAAACCTTTGTATAAGTCAAGGAGGAAATAAAATAGTTTGGCAGGCAGACGGGGCTTACTGACAGTCTGTCCAGCCACATTCAGGGTTTTGTTTTAGCACAATCACCACATAGCAGCCTGTAAGGTTTTTTTTGTTGACGATGCAAATACTGGTATATGTGGGCACAGCAATGAAGACTTGGCAGGGTGTGTGTGTGTGTGTGTGTAACAGAGAGAGAGAGAGAGAGAGCCCATCAGGAGCTTGGCAACCAGCTGTGTGTGCATGTGTGTGAAATCCACATGATGTGTTATCTGTGTGTGAGTCAGCTCCGTGAGTTATCGCACTCTCAACTTACAACACCCCCTCAACGCTCTGCATAAGCTCAGCCTGAGAGGAGGGTGGAGGGAAGAGGAAGACAAAGATGGAGGGAGCGGAAACAGAGGCGGAGGAAGGAAACACAAGGAAGAAGACAACAAGCAGAAAGAAATGTGGCTCTCTCGCATTCCGCCGTTTTTGCAGACGTTTCATTTAAGTGACACTGGGCTTGTGTGTGTTTGCAAGCAGGACTCCCATAAGCGCCCAGGTTTCCAGCTCAGGTGGGCGTGGCCTAAAAACCCAGGTGTCACCAAGTCAGTCACGTCCCTTTTGTAAGCCACCGTACCAAAAAAAAAAAAAAAAAAAACTTGGATTGAAATAGCTGAGGATTGTGGGCCAATGGGGGAGCAGCACCCTACAACACTGTAGTTGCTCTAGTGTAGTCAAGTCGAGTTCAAGTCCCATGCGTCGTTTTTGCTTTCTGTTCTGTTGCCGGCATCCTGAAAAAGCATGCCGGTCCCCGCTGGTCCCACAAGCGATGAATTTCCTGGACGTGATGACGTGGTTTATTCAGTTGTATCTACTTCCCTTCTCCCGGGAGCCCTAAATAATTACCCATCTTAATTTTCTCTCTCTCATCACAGACCTTTGCGATGAATCGGGTGGGCATGTCCACCTCTGAAGTGATGTGGGTGTGGCATTTCAAGCTGTGTGGGCATGATCTAGGTGAAGTGTAGGTTTGGCCTTCAGATCCATCGTCCAGAGCCCTGAGTGTGCTGCTTCTTCCTCCTCTTACACACATAGTAGACTGGAAAAACTACCAAACCTATAGACAAGGAGGGCAAGACAGAGAGAGACAGAGGCAGTGAGTGAGTGAGAGAGAAAGATGGAGAATACTGACAATTGTTACCGAGTTTAATTAAAATGTTTTTGTTTCTAATGTTAATCATATTTCTAATAAAGGATTTATTAATATTGGTTTGAACTAAATGTAATCACTTTTCTATATGCTTTTTATATAATAGATTCATATATTGTAAACTGCTTTGGCAATATTGTTTGGCATATTTGAAATTTGAACTCAATTCACAATACTTCCAGATAGACAAGGCATCATATGTAATTCCAACTAGTGAGCAGAGTTTCAGATACGAGAACATTTTTTAGGAAGTAAAAATTGAGCCACTAAAAGACTGACACCTCAACGCCATGGATAGATCTCCAGCTTTGAAGGATTTATGTAATGAGAACAGTTTATTTCACTCTCACATGAAAAAAAAGAGACTAAAACTAACTAACTGAATGTGCGTTTGTTGCGTGGTTATATTGTGAGTATAAAGTATAGTACACTATTACACTGTGTGTGTTAGAAAATATATCTGTAGTAGAGCGAAAACACCATCTGTCTGCTTACTAACACAAACACAGGAGCTTCACTCTGACACAAGTGCATATGTGTGTGTCTGTGTGCATACGTTTACCTATCACTAGTGACAGAGCTCCAAGCACCACAACCAGCACCACAACCACAGGAGCTATCACCAGCTTACTGACTGCAGAGAGAGAGAGAGAAAAAAAAACAGTTGCAATATGTTGGTGGACAGACCAATGGACAAACACAAACAGACAGACGGTTGTAGTCAAGTCCCAGTCAAATCCAGGTCGAGACACGCACACCCATACACACCTACACAGGATAGTTTACATGGCCTTTATCTGCTCAGTCTGCTTATCAGACAAGGCCCGGTTGTCTTTATCTCTGTATGTCTACTCATCCCTTGTCAAAGCCAGATAAAAAGTAGCAGGGCCTGCTGATAAAAAAACAAAACAGATTAGAGATGATTATATCTAGCTAGGCTCTATGGTCGCAATTCTTCATCAACTGGCAAAACTTGAGGAGTGGCAGTAGCCAACAGGTTACTGGCTTGTGGCCAGAAGATTTCTGGTTGGAATCCCTGAATTGGCTGGAAAAAATCAGGGAGGGGAAAGTGAAGGAGTTGCACCAATGTTCAACAATCATACAGAAAATCCATCGTGGAAGAGGCAGACAATTTCCCCACCGCTGCAATGCAGCCACAAGACATGTTGTGTTTTGAGTAAGTGGCAAGACTCTGGCTGTGCTATCGCTATAGTTATTGCTCTCTCCACCTACAAGTAAAACCTACAGCTGAATGCAACAAGTTCATGCCCATTCCCTGGGGTTTTCAAAATGCATTCTGGGAAATGCAGGAAATCACTAACTGAAGTAGAAGTACACGAGGCAGTGCAAGAGTATCTGAGGGTGGAATTTGCTTTTAAACCCCAAACTGCTCCAGCGTAGCTGTTCAGTGGCTAATAGTGCTTCTATGTGGGGGCTCAGGATTCGCTCTCTCACTCTCTCACACACACACACTTACCACAGACAGACCCTCTAATCAGGCGTCTCAGATGTGGCTTATCAGGCAGATAGCGATACCTGCAGCCAAACACACTGAGGTTGGACGTATGGTCTCCAAAAAACCTGACGACGAACGAGAGATGAGTAACACAGAATCAGAATTGCACAAAAAAACAGTAAACAACGCAGTGAGGAAAGAAAAAGTAAAAAGTAATCCACGCTAACCTCAGGTGTCGGTAGCGCTCTCCACAGCGGTAGCAGAAGTTGGTGTTACACTGCGTACAGGTCATATGGTCGCATCCCTCTGTACGCTGAATGTGGATCTACAGAGACAAAGAGACAAAAACAGAGGGACAGAAAGAAAGAGCGACAATGAGAGAGGCAAAGAGAATGAGAGACAGAGATTAACAGACAGCCGGCCAGCCAGCCACATACTGTACATTTGCACTATCACACCATCAGAAGCGCCTTCACTTTTTTTTTTTTTGCCTGACCCAATTTGACCCGGGACCCAGGCTCACGAAAACATACGCAGTTTGCAGAAACATAAATGCATTAGACATCAAGTGTGATCAATGCTTTAGAGTGAAATGTTGGGTGGCTAACAGGAAGATGTGAACATTGCACTATTTGGAGCACTAGCTAGCAAGCAGGTAATTGTTGCTACGCTGAAAATCACAGAGGAAAGAAGCAGCAAAACTCCAGGTTCAAGATGAAAGAGGTTCTTTGGATGAAACGTGCACACCAGTATTTAAGGGTAAAATAGCCTCATGGAAAGGATGAAAAAAAAAAAAACATTCTCATTTAATGATAAAGTAACATAACAAAAAGCTGTGGACACTGATGACAATCATGTGACATCAAAACGTGCCCTTTTTGCAAAAGATATTTTCATTGCACCGCAGGATAATAGTGCTTTATCATTTAATAAACTAAACAGGAAAGAAACAGGAAACTGTGAACATCTGGTCTACGTCTACCGCATAGCGCCACAAGCTGAATGCAGCAACAGACAGCGAGTGAATGGAGCCTGGCTACTTTGCTGCTGATGGCCACTCTTGCTCTAAATTGGGCATTAGGTCTGCTTGCACTCTGCTCTCAGCCTCTTTGCTAGCTCAATGCAGCACAAGACCAATTTGTAAGCTCGACGGTCTAACAGAGCTGTCTCTCCCTCGTTCCAGGGTTGAGGCTACGAAGGAAGGAGATGGACGGACCAGTGGTGTGTTAAACCGGCGTGTCTTGTTCACTGCTCCAAGCAAAAGCAAAAGCTCCTGCTCCAACGTTTCCATAGTTTCCATAGTCTGTTTATAAATCTATCAATCTACCTATCTCCCACTGTCGCAGTAATATTAGATCTTGTGTAGTCTAACGTGATTATATCGAGACTCTGTGACCAGACCATGCCAGTTAGTCTCCAAGGCATGGCATTGTGGAGCATCATCATCATCATCATCATCATCATCATCATCATCAACATCATCATCAACATCATCATCAACAACAGCAAACTCACTTCTACAAACCTTGCTTTTAATTCATGTTTGTTCCTTTTGCCTTTTATTGGGCTGCATTCATATTTCATGTTTGTTTTTTTTACCTTTAAACTTTTCATTTCTGGGATTCATTCATTCATTTCCTTTTTCTTTTTGCTTGATGTGTTCGCTGTCCCAGTTCCCGATCGGTGCATCCCCATTCTGCCATTTCTCATCCACACATCCATCTAATTCTCTCTAGCTATCCACCCACGATCCCTCCCTTTTCTCATTCCTCATACCTTCCACCCATTCCTTCATCTATCAGTCCCTCCCTCCATCATCCAACTGTCCCTCCCTTTATCATCCACCCCTCCAAATCACCAATCCAATTCTATGGAAACAGCAGAGTGTCATAACAGTGTCCTCTACCATCAATCCTGTTATGCATCTATCCCTCCACCTCATCCCTCGCTCCCTCCCTCCATCTGCAGTTCTTACCTTACACTGTGGACATTTCTGGGCATTTCTTTGTCCGTGCTCTATGACACCAGCCCAGTTTCGCAGCAGCTTGTCACCTCTCCTGTAGTCACGACACTTTAGGCCATTGTGCCAGGGGGCGTGGCATTTAAAACACCACACAAACTGACATTTGCTACACTGGATCTACAGTGGGGGAGAGAGAGAGAGAGAGAGAGAGAGAGAGAGAGAGAGAGAGAGAGAGAGAGAGAGAGAGAGAGAGAGAGAGAGAAACAATTACACATTATCACACATCCACCTGGTCAAAACAATAGAAATTGCAAATCCACAAATCCTCAGGAGTTTTTGAGATGTTGTGGATGCATAGTGCATAGTCTTATTGGCAGGTGAAATACTTGTAACTGTATAAATCAACTGTATGGGAATTACTCTCATAAAATCCACAGGATATTGTTTGCGCATT
Organism: Hoplostethus mediterraneus; assembly: GCA_034670385.1. Classification (NCBI taxonomy): domain Eukaryota; kingdom Metazoa; phylum Chordata; class Actinopteri; order Trachichthyiformes; family Trachichthyidae; genus Hoplostethus; species Hoplostethus mediterraneus. The sequence continues at coordinate 77,814 of JAXDDW010000044.1, read as the reverse complement.
GTTCCATATTTTGTTTGTTTTGTTCGGTTCCGTTTGTATCTTTGTGGGTTCATGAGGTAAATGAGTTTTTACTGTGGTTGACCACATTTTGAACAAAACCTTATCAGCCTGGTTGTTGGTGTGTGACCTCACCTTGTACTTGTGCTCGGTGCGGTTGGGCGTGTGTGTCTTCAGGGAGGTGAACAGGCTGCACTGGGGGCAGGGCTTGGTGCTTGCATCCAGTTGATTCAACTCCATGAAGTAGCAATATTTTGCCACCTCGTCATTGGCCAGGTGGGAAACAACAACTTCCTCCTCCAGAAAGCCACTACACTCTGGGATTGGACAGCCGATGGAGGTCCTGCCCACTCGCACCTGGGAAACATCACAGTCAGTCAGTATTACATCATACAAAGAGACAAACAAAGAAAGAGTTTTTTGGGAGGCCAATCGCAATCTCAGTTTTGAGAATAGAAAATCATCCATGAGTCGCTGGTAGATCGTTTACTGTGGTGTTCCGTGCTAACTCTTACTAGCATTATGTAAAAAGTGATCAAATGAGAACTTCTAACTACTTTTGTTTGCAGCCATTTAATTCCCTCAGGATATTATACAATTTGCTGCATCCTGCCTCGTGGAATAGAAACAACACTATCCAGTTACGCAATACACCGATCTGTGCTAGCCTAGAAGCAGCACAGAAAGCAGTGATCACGTCTGCACACATGACTACAATCTAACACAGCAAAGGGTAAAGGCTAAAGGAGCGGTGGTGTGTCTGGATCTGTCTGTGACAGGCCTGTGCGATATTGTGGTGGGCCACAACTAATAAATCTGTGTGTGGGAAACATTGACACAGTTGACAGGAAATTATGTATGGGAAATATTTACAAAGGATGAGAGGCAAGGAGGGAGGGACGGATGGATGGATGGAAGGAGGGAGCGGTAGGAGGAGTATAATTGCTTGGCAGTCAGTTATGCTCAGTGCAGTACATCAGTACATTGATAATAATGTTTTTTAAGGATGTGCTGGATTAATAATATTTAAGTTTCTAATTGATTTCACCAAATTGAGTTGAATTAAACTGATTTATTTGGTTTAATTCGATATTTTGTTGTATCGATATATTTAGTTCAATCAGGCTTCTTCCATCTTTCGCTCTGTCATACGATCCTTCTCTGCACCTCATTTTCCTCTCGTTTCTTTCTCAATACCAAACTTGTCATTTGTCACTCTCTCTCACTAACTTTCTCTCTTTACTTCTCTCTCTTCTCCATCTCATTCTTCCTTTCTCTCTCCCCGCACTCTCTCTCTCTCTCCCTCAGTCAAAGCCAGTGGGACCTGTTATACTGATACATGATAAGGCACTAGAGCATGGTGTGTGTGTGTGTGTGTGTGTGTGTGTGTGTGTGTGATGACAATAGGCAGAAAACAAAGGACAATAGCAACAACCTCAGATGCTGTTACATCCACAGCTCCGCCCTGAACACACACACACACACAAAAGCCTATTACGTGGTTATGGAAATCTATACTTTTTGCAGTCATGACAGTTGATGTTAGTGTTATTGCAACATGACTGTGTGATGACCATAGTCAGACTGGTTAGACAGGTTAAGACACGCACACGCACACACACACAATCACTGTCCTGTGGTGTATTTCAATTCTAAATAATTCTAATTTCTTTGACCTAACAAATTGTAGATTCAACCTTAAATTAGATGGCAAACAAAACTTAACAATGCCCCTAAATTACCTCATATTTCGAAAAATAAGCTTTAAAAATAAGCAACCACTTGGCCTGATTTTGGACCCGGGCACCAACAAGAGGGTGCAATCCAGCCGTCTGCTGCAGGAGGGCTGGTATTACATCCACCTTGGCCACCAGAGCGGATAAGTGCAAACCTTTAGTTTATTAGCCTGAAGTGGGAGCCTGACAAAAGGAAATTCTGGAAGATTACCTTACCTAACAGCCTACAAAATCAGACTGTGAAAAAGTATGAAAAGTATTGGGTTCTTGAAGGAAACTTCCACCCTCGGACACTCTTACACTGTTAGGTATCATCAATCCGGGATGTGCAATGCATTCCAGGAGTTATTTTTTGAAGCGTTGTAATTCACCTTTTTGGTGTACCCTCTTTCCATCAACCTGCCTCATCTACTTCAGTTAGTAATTTCCTACATTTCCCAGAGTGCCTTTGTCTGAACATGCCTGAGCATCTCAGCTGTGGGTTTTACCTTTTGGTAGGGAGAGCAATACTGATAGAGCTAGAGTTTTTCCAGTTGAGAAAAAGTGAGCATCGCGGCCCTTATGGAACACACAGTCTATTCAGCTTTTGTTGATAGAGAAACTGATACCTCTGCCGTTTCTGCAGTGTATGATTGCTGAACAACGGCGCGATGTTGATGTTTAAGATAGTAGAATTTTTTTCTGCTCGATGTGATATCATGTCTTATCTACGTTTGGCCAGTTATCCACGGGAATAAGAAAAATTACATTACATTACGTTACAGTCATTTAGCAGATGCTTTTATCCAAAGCGACTTACCATAAGTGCATTCAACATTGGTAAGTAGAGAACTACTAGTCACCAGAAATCTTAAGAGCATCTCATTCCCAAACAAGCATCTAAGAGCAGAACCAGTGCTGAGGTAAAAGTGCAATAAGTTAGCTAGCTACTTTTTATTTAAACAAATGAGACAAATAAGGAAATCAAATAAACAAGAGCTCAGACAAATAAATGGAGACAAATAGGCAAGTGCTAAGAGGAAGGGTCAGGGTAGTGTTTCTTGAAGAACAAAAGAACAAAAATACACCACCAAACAACAAAATGAACCCAGAAATGCAAGGCACATCGCCAAGAGCTTTTTTTAAACGGTTAAGTGTATTAGCGGATTTTCCTTTAAACCTTTTCAGCTTGGGACCCAATTTCAAGAAAAAAAACATACTGGTGCTCCTGTCACTTGGGCCCGCTTTGGGCCTCAATCCAGATTTTTTTGAAGGATTTGAAATCTAAACCGTGGGCCAGTATGTGTGCCTTCTACCGTACTAGGTAAATAGAAAGTTCCACCCTGGGATGGAAACACATGCTGCTACAGGTATCAGATATGTGTGTGTGTGTGTGTTCATTACACCTTTTTACTAATCAAATTCCATGACTTTTCCATGACATATAGCACAATTTCCATGACGAATATTTGCCAGTCTATGTTGCAAATGTCACATTTTCTTACATTGAATATCTGGTCTGAATGCCCCAGGTCTTGTTTGTGGTTACCTGTCACTGTCAATTTCTGATTTGAGTTTTTATTCCTAAAAAGGTAAGTGGATCAACAAGCAGCCAAGCTAGACATTAAAGATTTCACTGGTTGAAAAAAAAGATGATCAACATTTCCATGAAATTTCCAAAACTATATGCACAGGTTTCCTTTTTCCATAAGTTTCCCCAGGCCTGGAAAACAAAATGTTTTAATTTCATGACTGCAGGAACCCTGGTTTATTCTGAGCTGCCCCCTTGTCCCTCACACACATGCACTGTCTCTTCACAATTCAGGCCTTTAGCTGACACGAGCAGGTAGAGGTTAAGCATCTTGCTCAAGGACACTTCAGCGGGACATATGGCTGTTAAAGGACTGCTGGTGGGACTGAACTCAACCCGGGACAGTCTCTCTAATCACTAGGCCACCCTGCTGCACAGTCAGCTCTTCCTCACCCCTCTCCCTCCTACCTGTGAGCTGACGTAGAGTTTCAGACACTCATCACACACGGCCTTCCTGCAGCACTGCAGGGGTGCGATGGTTTTCTCCTCCAGGCACACCCGGCAGCCCAGCACCGCGGCCCCTACACCGGCCTGCCCCGATGACAGTCTGCGGTTCAGGACCCCCCAGGGATCCACCAGGTCACCCAGGGTGTACGGCTCCGGTTCGGGGCTTGAACCTGTGTCCTGACTCGTCTCCAGCTCTCCATCGTGTCCGTCAGATGTGAAGACCGCCGGCGTTTCACCGTATCGCTCTATGATTTCAACGTCTTTTCTGTGATTGTCGTTAGCGATGCAGTAAACTGTGCAATAGATATGTTCTTTGACACGTAACGACTCATCCAACGTGATTTTGTTAATGTTACCGCCACGGATGTTATAACATCCCCCAGAAGCGGTTAGAAAATCACCTTCGCGTAAATCCGACGCCGTTAATTCGCCCCGGCGATGCGAGGTTTGCTCGTTTTTTGTCTCCTCTTCGCCCGTTTCTCGGTTTGACTTTTCACAGTGGCGACATTCAGTTCCACGGTCCGTTTTACTGGCGTTACCTTCGTCGTTTTCATTGTCCGCGTTGTATTGCACTCGACTGTTACTGTTTAGATTGAGTGAGGCAGATTTCGAAACAGCCGGCCCGAAATTCCTCCTCAAAATCTCGACAGCGCTCACTCTCCTCCTCTCTCCACCCGCGTTGCTGTTGTTGTTGTTGCTCTCCGCATCTTTCTCCTCCTCGCCGACCCTCTCCCTCTCCTCCGACGACGACGACTCTCCCTCGTCTCCTTTTAAACTTACTGCCGAGTTTGATTTTGTGACACACTGGTTCAAATCTCTGAGCGACCTCTCAACTTTACTGTCGGCGAAGGAAGTTTCTGCCGGCAGGTTGCGGGATATTTTCACCTTCCCCTCGTCGAAGCTGCTGATGAAACTCGGCATTTTACAGTCATAAACTACTGGTCGGTCATCTTCCATCCCCGATTTGGCTCTCCCCATGTAGTGTGCGTCTCTCTCCCTGTCCCCCTGGCTCGCTTGTCTGACTCTTACTCTCTTACTACCAAAACAAAGCAGGCAGTTTGCTGCTTCCGGGTCTGCGTCAGTATGGAAACGTAACGATCTGGGAAGCCTAGTGGTGGATCACAGATTAGGCGAATAATCCATATTATCGCACACTGCATATGACATGTAGCTGACTACAACAGTTACAGGTTACAAAGTCATGGTTGCGATGGTCGCTGGACACCATGGCGGTTAGTAGGCTCGTGCGTAACTGTTTATCAGTGCGCGCAATAACGTACAACTTTATTCGAAAAATGCAATTTATTCGGATTTACTCGTTAGTTATTTCAAATGTAATATCACTTTACTTAAGAAAAGTAATTCGTTACACTGCTCGTTGAATTACTTTTCCGTTACCTACTCCCCAGCAAATAAAAAACAGATTGTTTCCTCTTACCTTCAAAATACCTGTGCGCCTCTATGACTGAACAAATAGGCTTACTGCCAATTTAGCTTTTAGTACCTGCGCATAGTTTACAATTGATAACAATATTTTTCTTTTCTACTTTTCCTTTTTGACAGGTATTACATCATTATTAATATTATTATATTCATATAGTACTATTGTTATTAATAATTTAGGATTGTGTTGTTTTTTTATTGGATCGCACACAGGCATAGTTCTCATCTTCATCATCATCTTCAGAACTGTGCGGTTTTTCTATTTTAAAAAAAAGAGGAAAAGAAACACAAGACTCCAATCTGTGAAGCCATCAGGTAACATAGAGCAGTGGTTCTCAATCCAGTCCTCAAGGATCCCACCCAGTCTTACTCAGGCTCACCTGAACGAATTAGAGGCTTCAGGTTTTCATGAAACTTTAATTGGTTCAGGTGAGCCTGAGTAAGGCTGGAGCTAAAACCTCCAGGACAGGGGGTCCTTGAGGACTGGATTGAGAACCACTGACATAGAGTGTTTTCAACTCGTTGGTAAACTGGGCTGCTAGCTTTGTTACAATTCCTCATTAATAACAATGGGCACTGCCATAACCACACATTTACTAGTATGCTTTTGGCTGGCTGTGCCCATTGGTTTAAATGGGGAATGTCAGCGATGCTAGCAAGCCTCTACTGCTTATTACATAGAGCCAGCACACAAACCCAATGTTTCAACCTCAAGTCTTTTTTAGAAGTGTGCTGCTTAGAAAAAACAGGTTGAAAAAAGTGAGGAAAAGTACTGGCTCCATGTGAATAATTGAAATACTTTGAGCCTCAAGCATTTTCTCTCCCTTAATGGATCCATCTTTTGGGTAAAAGCACTGGGAACTTGCAAGGAAGGCCAGAGAAAGGCCAGGTCCTTATCAGTGAGGACCTTTTTCTGACCTTTTAAACTATAAGAGAATTTAAAATGCCAGTTTATCCCTTTGAGAAACCTGGAAAAATACTAACATACCTATCTCTTGTCCTGTAACTGTACCCTTTCGAAATGGTCTGGCAGCTTCTCTTTTTTGTCCTGAAGAAATATCATTTTCAAAAAAGATGTAATTTGTCACTGAACATCAGGGGATGATATAAGGATATCACCCTCTCCACTCTGGTAGCAGATTATATTTCCACTGCATAGGAACAATAGTCCTTCCTGCTATGACTCTGTGTGTATGTATGTGCATGTGTGTGTTTGAGTGTGCGTGAGTGTGAGTGAAGCGAAAGGAACAATAACCCTCCTTGCTCTAAAGGGAGAGAGAGAATATGTCTGTCAGGGGATGTGAACTGAAATCAAAGACAAGGTGATCAGGGTTGTGACCGTTGCCCTCGGCTGTCTCATTCAGCGAAAACATTTTAGTGAACAGGCGGCTTCAGTTCAGTCATGTCAGAGAGGGGATGTTCTTCAAAACTGAATTACTGGCAAATGTTTGGCAGTCACACCCACCGTCTTAAAATATAATTGAGAATAAACCACATATCTTTTTTTATGCTGAACGTCAACACTGCCAGGGTTAACAGGAAGGAGTTATTCAGGTTAAAGATTTATGATTGAGTGGAAAGTATCTGGGAACCTGTATTTTTGCCACCTTGTAAGTTATTTCCTACATGTTACGCAGTTATGTGTAATGTGTAACAAACATATTAGTTCAGAAGAAAGGTTAGCAAGAGAGAATCAACCATTACAAAACAAAACACCTGAAGGTCATGACAAATCCAATGAGGCTCTGCATCTAAGAGCACTTGCAGGATTGGAGATTGTACTTTTTATGCGCGCGCATCATTTATAGATCTGGCCTCAGGTCTGTAGGGGAGAATAACTATACCAGGCACCGAACAGATAAACATAAAAATGGGCTCTAGATTTTTGCCCCCTAGTGCTTCTTTATTATCAGTTTGTTTGCTTTGTTAATAATACATTCATTTTTTTTATTTTGTTTTATTTTTATTTTTAATTTTATTTTGCTGGGTAAGCGATCCTCCTAAGTGCCTAAAATGTCAATGGAAAATTGTGATCTTGAAATTATAAGGTTCCACCTGGATTCAAAATAGGCTAGTTCTTAGATATTGAATGTTCAAATTTTCTCATCCCATATAGCAAAAGTAAAACTTATACATATACATTTTCAATAACCTGGCTTCAGTCACATGTGAAGACCCGTAAGCACCTGCACACGTTATCTGAATAACTCATCTGTTACTAAAATTACAGATGGAACTAAATCATTTCAGGTCATGAAATGTAAGATATTGGCTGAAAGGAGACAGAGAACAGAAGACGCAAGATAGTCTGTCCTTCCCCACTGTCTACTTTATTACCCACTGTCTAGTTTATTCTATGTACGGTCAGTCACCTCTGGGAAACACAACAGAAAAAGAGAAGGAGCTTAAACTATGTAGGCGGTTCTAGTCAGTGGTGAATATTAACAAGCCAACCCAGAGCCAGAAACAAAGTTTGGCCATTGTTGTTTTCAGTGGCAGCCATGCTAGTTCCACAATCCTGCACTGTTAGTTAAGTACAGTTACATTACTTTAGGCAGCTCTATATCTTTCAGCACAATTTCACTGTGGAGTACCTCAAGGTTCTCTCCTGAGTCCAATTTTGTTCTTGATCATCTCATTTTATCATATAATTCATAGGCATATTTCTTTCCAATGCACAGCTTCAATTTTTTGATGTACTATGTGGTTACTGAACTGTTGAGCAGACTAGTGTATAGTATTATTATTATTATTATTATTATTATTACTAGTCACTAATGGTCATTGTCACTTCCTTCAGTGTCAATGGGATGAGAGATCAAAGTAGATTGTGGCTTTGAAGGTCCTGGGTTCGATGTTGTTCAGTTCACCATGACACAGAAATGTACAATGTACCAGCCACAGTACAAAGTCTATAGCGTTCACACACACCCATACATACAAACATCTGGGTCACATTATATATCTGAAATCCTTTCTAATTTTACCAGTATTTGCTTCAGTCTGTTGGGCATGCCAGGTGGGCAGAATTTGTGCTGTCAGGACTGTTTGAATCAGTCCCACAGTGGCAGGCAATATCAATCCATCACAGAAAACAGGTTTGGAATTGAATTCACTTTCAGTTCAAATAGAAACCTGCACCATTCATTTTCATTTCAGCCTTTAAATACTGGTTATGTGGTCATTTTCATAGCAGTAAAAGATCCCCATTTGAATTTTGGTGAAAAAAGACACTTCTTTACCTGCAGTTATTTTATCCATGGCAAAGCAATGTGTAGTGTTGGTTTGACAATTCCAATATAAATTAATATTATACATAAATTGTTTGCCCTGAAGTGAAAGTGAATTTCCAGCCCTGACAAAATGGTTCATGAAAGAATTACAGAGGCTATAGTGCGAATAACATCAGTTAACTTTTCTCCCTCTCTCCCCCTATTCCCCTCTCCTTTTTCATACACTGTACAATTAGAAGAAAGAAAACATAGTCCCACTTGTACACAACATCATACATTAGTAGTCAACTAGAAAAAACAGTAAACACGGCCACACGGGATTAAAAAACGTCTAGAAGTTCAAAGTTACATTTCAGCTTTACATCGTAGTAGTTACTTTTCTGCTTTAATCTGTGGACATTTCAGACTGTGTTATTTATAGAAAATCACAAAGTTCACATTGAGAACGCTTTGAAGAGAGTTGAGGAGCATTCAACAAACCAAACAGTTCCCTTTAAGTAGCTAGTTAGTCACACGCAGCGTGAGATTAAATACGCAACAGTTTTGACACCTCATGCAAACACACAAATGTCATTTTTATCCTCCAGAATGACTATCAATGACGCTTCAAAGGGTTGCGACTCTGAATGTAACCCACAGAGTGTTACAAAACCACCAAAGTACCATTGAAGAGAGTTGGTAGACGGGAACGGGGCGTGGACTGTGAATGTAGCTCAGATGAGTTTGTGGAGGGAAATGGTCTGTTGGCCCATTCCTATGTCAAGACCAGCTAATGTTTCCCCCCCATAAAAGTTCCTGACTGGAAAGGCCTCAGACATTTGGTCCACATTAAAACAAGCCATTCAATGCAATGCAAATGAAACATGTTCAATGACACCTCCAGACAGATGTCTGGACAGAACAAAACAGAAAGTCTGCCTGTCTACAGATGAGTCTTTACCATTTCAAGTCTCTCTATCTACTAACACACAACATGGAGCCGTGAACAGAGTAGGAGCTCATCTAGGGTCAGAATCACCATTATTGTTTTTGTTCATGTTCATGTCCGAGAAGCTTGACTTGTTGAGCTTGGTCCTGAGGCATCACAGTAGCACGTATCCCTGCTCTAGTAAATCCTTCTTACCTACTGTGAGGTTTTCTCAGCTTTTTCAGCCTACAACATGGTTAACTTTCTTATGTGGGAACCCAAAATAGGTGAGTCTGAGACCCATTTTTGTCTCAGGCTCCATAGCTTCAGGGTCTACATCTACTGCCGTTGGCACTTTAAACATTAAAATTTGCGTGGTGAAGGGAAGAAGGAAGCTGCTAGGTCCCTCTCTCTGACACTAGCTGTCAAGACTTCACTGGAGGGTGGTCCTTGTCGCTCAACAGGTTAGGGTGCACGTGGTCAGTGTGGTCGAGGGTTCAGCCTTTGTTGAATTATCATTTCCTTTCCCTCTTTCTCTCCTGTCTTCTGTCAGTCACCAGTGGTTTGGAAAAGCAGAAATATAATTTAAAAAATCAATATAAATAATCAAACTATCTAAGTGAAACAGAGGGCTGTTTCTGTGATCACCTCCCTGCATCACCATGACAGCCATTTTTGGAAGATTTGGTTGAACCGCTCTCTAACTCTAGCCTGCATCCAATTGCCTGAATATCTCATCCCCCATGATCGATGTTTTGTCACATTTCTATACCGTACAAAAATACCAGTCCAAGATGAGATTCAGGCCACTCTGTGATTGTCATTTCTGGAAAGGGGTGGGTCCTCTCTGTCTGTAGGGAAGCTTCGAGAGTCTGAGGAAGATTCTGGCTGCTTTGGGCTATTTCTGTTGTCAGGAAGAATGCTGAAGAGATATGGAGGATGATTGTGCACTTAACCTGGCTTCCCAGGATCCAGTTTTCT